>CABHPR010120948.1:0-25362 GCA_902168415.1 Peromyscus melanophrys
TAGGAAGCCTGTGTGACATCAAAGGTGACTAAACCTCAAGCAAAGCCTCCCCCTGTGCCAAAATCCCATTTGTTTGTTTGTTTGTTTGTTTGTTTTAGGTAATTTTGACTATGTTGTATTAAATATTTAGCAGTCTCTGGTGTAAATAAAAATGAGGTCAGACCTAAAGTACAGTAACATGTGGAGTGGAAAACATTCACAAACAGCTCTGTGTGTGTCAAGTCAGGAAGAAAATGGGCTAGGTTTTGTGGAAAAGGCCAGCAGTATCTAGGGTGGAGGATAGCCAAAAGTAACATACAAGTAAATTTAGTAATAGTGTCATATTTTATTTCAAACTTTATTTTAAATAATTTGTCAGTTATGTAGTTTGACATTTGTGGTGGTATTGTGTTCCCCAAAATATTGTGTACCCTAATAAATTTATCTGGGGTCAGAGAACAGACAGCCGCTAGATACAGAGCTAGAAAATGGTGGCACTCACACCTAGCATTCCAGAGATAGAAATCTCTCTGGATCTCTGTGAGTTCAAGGCCACATTGGAAACAGCCAATCATGGTGACATATGCCTTTAATCTCAGAAAGCCAGCCTTTAATCCCAGAGAGTGAGGCAGAAAGCAGAAAGATATATAAGGCGTGAGGACCAGAAACTAGAGGCATTTGGCTGGTTAAGCTTTTAGCAGGATAAGCTTTCTGGCTTCTAGCAGCAGTTCAGCTGAGAGCCATTCGGATATGAGGACACTGAGGCTTCCAGTCTGAGGAAACAAGATCAGCTGAGAAGTTGGCCAGGTGAGGTTAACTGTGGCTTGTTCTGTCTCTCTGATCTTCCAGTGTTCACCCAAATACTTGGCCTCAGGTTTGATTTTATTAATAAGAACTTTTAAGATTCATGCTGCAGACATTTTTACTTTTATACAATATAAGTTTTGTTGAATTCATTTATTGGACTTGTACTTTTTTTCCCTAACACAATCCTCTCTCCAGAAAACACAAAAGCTTATTTTGCAAAGTTGCAAAACAAGTATGTATTGATTTTTGCATTTGTAACATTATACTCTTCAAAACAGGCTACTATTGGCTAAGCATATCAGTTATTTGGATGCTTCTTGAATTAAGGTAGTATTTCTCTCTCTCTCTCTCTCTCTCTCTCTCTCTCTCTCTCTCTCTCTCTGAGTGTGTGTGTGTGTCTGTCCGTCTGTCTGTCTGTTTCTCTCTCTCTCTCTGTGTGTGTGTGTGTGTGTGTGTGTGTGTGTGTGTCTTGGTCTCTGTGTGTGCACCTCTCTCTGTCTCTTTCTATGTGTGCATGTCTCTCTGTGTATGTCTTTCTCTATGTCTCTGTCTCTCTGTATCCCCCCCACCCGTGTGTGTGTGTGTGTGTGTGTGTCTGTGTGTCTGTGTGTTATAGAACTGCATAACCCCAGGTGATTCAAATACATAACAAATTGAAAACTCATTTTGCTTTTAGAGTCTCATCTTTCATTGGCTAGTTTTACGAACAAATAACTGATGACATCAGACATATACCACTTTTTTTTTTTTTTTTGTTTTTCAAGACAGGGTTTCTCTGTGTAGCTTTGCGCCTTTCCTGGAGCTCACTTGGTAGCCCAGGCTGGCCTCGAACTCACAGAGATCTGCTTGGCTCTGCCTCCCAAGTACTGGGATTAAAGGCGTGCGCCACAAACGCCCGGCCCAGACATATACCACTTTATGATGTATATAATTCAAAATTAAATTATCAGAATGTATTGTGTGGGAGAACATGCCATAGCTAACTTACACTGCTATAGATGCTGGTTACTGCTCTTTAATGTCAAACTAAATATAATTAAATGAGATTTGTGGGCTTTATAGTATGTGTTTGAGTTTAATCCTTAATAAAAATCAAATGCCAAATTGTCTGAACTGTAGTAGATCAGAGATAAATTATACTGGATGAATATGTAATGTTTAAGAACACATGAAAGCCAGTATGAAATATTCCTCATTACTATCAGATAAATTTAAAATAAAACATACATTGAAATATTTTATATTTGCTACAGTTCTTTTTCTTTTTGCATTGCAGTGCTAAATATAGTTCCGACTCATGGCATCTTGCCTGCTAGTCAAGCACTCTGACAATGAGCCACATCCTAGCATGTAGTTAAATTCAAAACGTATTTTCCATACCATGAAACTCTTCTCATAGTGTGATTATTTAATAATTGAATTGCTATTATAGTTTTCTGGAAACTAAACAGAACAGAATCCTAGGAGAAATTTTGTATAGTCATTTTTAATAAATAGCTATGGAAAAACAATCAAACAAAGACACACACAGACACAAAAAACAAACAAAAAACAAACAAAACCCCAAACAATCCCACAATTATGCCAGAAATTAATCAGACCTGGAGAAAACCCCTGCATAAAGATACAGAACTCTAGATATGAAGGCCAGGCTCAGTTCTGTAGTATCAAGAGTTCCTTGACACTTCCCTGCAATAAATTTGGGATTTTTAAGTTCACAATTTTTTTTTCCTTGTGGAAGTCAGCCACTAGGCTAAAAGGTACAGCCTGAACACTAGACATAGTTGATCACTAGATGGCAGTAGAGGTGCAAATCTGAGGCCTCAGAGCAGCATGAGACACACAAGGTGAGCAGTATTTGACATCTTCTCTTCAAAGGTTAGCTACAAGAAGCACACTTCCTATCATAAGAAATCACTGAAGAGTATAAGGAAAATAAAATGCCCTTGCTCAATAATATAGTAAGAAATATGTTTTATCAAGGAACACAGAGGAAGTATCTTCCCATTTAAAACCACAAAGAAAACAAAAAGTGGAGATCAAATTTTTAAAAGCATGAAATAGAAAGAGCATAATCCTCTGTCTCTCTCTATTACACACACACACACACACACACACACACACACACACACACACGCACGTGTTACATGCTGACTGACCTTCTCACAGTAAGTTTGTAAGAACTATAGCCATAACAGGATCTTTGCATGTGTCTCCAATTAATAAATTGAAAGGAAAACAAGAAGTCATAAAGATGACCAGTGGTAGTGATCATAGTAAGTATAACTCAATTAGCTTCTTTTCCTCCTCTTGCTTAATTGAAAATAAGTATTTTTTCTCACATAAAATATCCTGGTTATGGTTTTCAGTCCATCTACTCCTCCAGGTTCCTTCTCACCTCTTCTCAGTCTAGTTTTACTCCCTTACTTTCTCTCATTAGAAAACAACCAGGTGTCTAAAGGGTTATAATAAAATCTAATAAGAGAAAACAAGCTGAGAGAGACGTGAAGTAGTCATACCTTCTTCCTTGGCCACAGTGGCCTGCGAGTGCCCAGGGAATACCTGTGGGATCTGAGATTAAGCAATGAGTCCAGAAAGGGAAGGTGGGTAGGAAATGTCTGTCATCCCTGGGGATGGCAGCAAGGGGAAGGGTGGCCTCAGCAGGTAGTCTGCTGCTGCTTTTTTTCCCCTTCAAGATTGTTGGGCCAGTGCTCTGCCATCAAGTGAAAAATCCTTTGTGACACAACGGATTGAGTTTGAACGTTGACAGAGATGATGATAACTTTGAAACACTCTTCCAGAACTCAGACCATGCCTGGTGCAGAAGCATGAATGGAACTCAAGGTGCACGTGGTCTGATAGTGATGTTGGAGTTGTTCTAAATCATTCATTTTGTTCATAGTAAAGTAACGGTTGTTCGTACTGTAAGCCAGACTTCTGCTGTCTCCCCAGTGTCTGCGTAGTTAACCTTCACAAAATCACATTGGAGTGGTTATTCCTAGAACACGCATTTCTAAGGAACGAATACTGAGGTGAAAAACTTTCATCTGGAATTTAGACTTTGTGTTGCTAATTTGGTATCAGGACCATTTGTGCCAGTTTCATTAACTATGAGCAATATGGTTAGCACAAGGAAAGGGATCATATCTATATGCTAGAGACCAGACATATTTCTCATTGTGGAAATCAGAAGTATAATGAAATCTTTCTCAAACAGGTGACATGAGGATTAAGAATTTAAAATAGTTATGGTAAAAGTTATGTCTTGAACACATACAGGAGGAATTTTAAAATAATGTAAAAAAATAAACCATCTAAGTTGGAATTAAAATCAGGAATTAGAAAACAACTAATGTGACATTAAATTGTTACATGTACCAATTCAGATTATTACTTCTGGGTATCAAATTTCCAGGTTAACAGATAACTATCATTTTCCACATCTATTTGTAATGTCAGCCTTTAAAGAAGCAGACTCTAAAATCAAATAAACAAACAAACAAAATCAAAAGAAAAAGATATTTTGATTTTGTTAGAGGGAATATGTAAAGTCGTATTTATTTACCTCTGCTTGAAAATCCAATAATATATTCTCAAGACAACATTTAACATATTTTTCTCCCAAATTGATGGATTAAATTGGATACCCCAAATGCTGTAGATGACCAAGTCTTGTGAAATCTTCTGAGAAGAGCTACATACTGGAACTGTAACCTTCCCAAATGAGAAATGTTTGTTATAAGCAGAGAAACAGAAGGCACCAAACCATCTAAACCCCTTGATATCTGACATGGAGCTACAGGATTTGGAATCTTTGGACCAGTATTGCCTCACTTTTCTACCATTCCTTTCTCATGGAATTTTAATGCATAGTGTGTGCCATTATAAGTTGGAATGCTGTAAATTGCTTTTTGATTTTACAGTGTTTACAATTAAGAAATTATTTTGAGTCACAGAAGAAAGCTGTAGAAGTTAGACTGAATGAATTTTGCATCATTATAAAGTCATGAGCCTATGGGAGCCAAAAAGTGGAATGCAGTGGTTAGAATGAGGAGATTCCCTGTAGGCTCAGATATTTGTACACTTGGTCCCCCTGCTGCTGGATCTATGTGCTGGTTCTATGTTTAGCTGGTATGGCCTGGTGAAAATACATAATTGGAGGTAGGCTTTGAGTACTTATAGTCTCAACCCTTCCGCTGTGAACTCTGCTTCATGCTTGTGGTTGAGATCATGAGCTCCCAGGGTCCTACTCCAGTTGCTGTCTCCTGCTTGCAGCCATCCTTCCCTGCCCTGAAGGACTTCTCCCTCTGGTACTGTAACCCAAAATAAGTTCTTACTTTTCTAAGTTGCTTTTTAAAGTTGTTTTATCACGGCAACTTTATCAGTAAGTCTTTATGGGACGTTTTCAGAGTTGGCCATCAAATGTGATACCATGCTATTTAACTTATATTAATTCTTAATAATTAATAATACATAAATGAATGCATAAATGTTATTTGCTAAATATAAAATTCATAACATAGCAGTAACTTTTAATTAATTATTTTTTTCATTTATTTTACGTAGCATGAATCTTAAAAGTTCTTATTAATAAAATCAAACCCAGAGCCAGTTATTGGGATGAAATGCTGGATGTCAGAGAGACAGAACAAGCCAGAGCTAACCTCACCTGGCCAACTTCTCAGCTGATCTTCTTTCCTCAGACTGGAAGCCTCTGTGTCCTCATATCCGAATGGTTCTCAGCTGAACTGTGCTGCTAGAAGCCTGAAAGCTTAGCCAGCCAAATGCTTCTAGTTTCTGGTCCTTGTGCCTTTCTGCTTTCTACCACCACTCCTGGGATTAAAGGATGGCTTTCTGGGATTAAAGGCGTGAGTCACCATGCTTGGCTGTATCCTTGAACACATGGATTTCTGCCTCTGGAATGCTAGGATTAAAGGCGTGTGCTACCACTGCCTAACCTCTATGTTCAATATTGTGGCTGTTCTGTCTCTGACCCCAGATAAGTTTATTAGGGTACACAATATTTTGGGGAACACAATACCACCACAATTTTACATACCAACTACAGTTTCCCCTCCCTCCTCTCCTCCAATTCCCTCTCCCTGTTGCCCATATCCCCCTTTCCCCATCCACTTCTCTGTCTCCATTAAGAAAGGGGCAGGCTTCCCATTGGAGTCAACAAAACTTGGCACATCAAGTTGAGGCAATACCAAGCTCCTCCAACTGCATCAAGACTGGGCGAGGCAACCCAGTATGGGTATGGGAATAGGTTCCCCCAAACCAGCTCAATCACCAGGGACAGATTCTGATCTCACTGCTTGGAGCCTTACAAACAGATGGAGATACACAACTGTCACACACATGCAGAGGGCCTAGGTGGACTGCAAACAGGTTCCCTAGCTGTTGGTTCAGAGTCTGTGAGCTCCCATGAGCTCAGGTCAGCTGACTCTGTGAGTTCTCCCATGATGAACTTGAGTAGTAACTTTTAAATGTTCCTTAATTTTTATAATAATAAGTAAAGTAAATTTTATTATATTCATTTTATCATGAGAAGCACAAATTCTGAAGCATCATTAAGTTCATAAATGTAATAGTTACTTTTCTGACAAAATAACTTAAGGAAGGAAGAGTTTATTCTGGATTACATCCTGGTCATTTTGGGAAAGCTTGGTAGCAAGAACATAAAGGAGCAGGTCACATTGCATCAATAGTCAACATGTTGAGAAGATGAATTATAGTACTCTCCACACTTTCCCCTTTTTTATTAGGTTGCCCACAATAAGGGTTCATCTTCCCACCTAAATTGACGCTTCCCATAACCTCCCACACATACATGCTTGATGAGTTTCTCCACAATCATAAATCTTAAATTGATGAAGATGACAATGAAAATCAATCAATAAAAGTCCACTCTTTGTCAAAGTGACACATAAGATGTTACTAAAATCATGACAACAGGATTATAAAAAGCCATACTTGTGATTTTACATAATTTGGCCTAGCATTTTACAAAGGCACTATTACTTCAGGTATAGTACCTTGACTTACCTGCAGATTTACTAGGATTCAGATGACAATGAAGACAGGAGACATCATTCATGTGTTGTTTCTATAGCATAGCTTGGAAACTGGGTGCTAATACCCTAATCAACATTTTTAATAATTAAGACCACTTTGGCTAGCTTGGGTTGTTTGTGCTGTCATTAGAAATTGAGGTGGCTTCTTTTTTTAATTTTTGTTAAGATTTACCTTGGAATATTGACAGAGATTATCTTGAATCTGTATATTGATTTTGGTAAGATGGCCATTGTTTCTGTCGATTTAAAATCATGAGAGCTCTATCTTGTGATATCTTCTTTTATCTTTCAATGGTTTTAAGTTTTCATTATATAAATCTTTCACTTTTTTGTTTACATTTGTTGCAAGAAAGATTTTATTTTCTTCTGAGATTATTCAGAATAACATTGTTTCTTTTATTTTTTTTCTTGGTATGTTTGTCTTTTGTATATAGGGAGACTACTGATTTTTGCTTATTGATATTGTATCTTGATACATTGTTACTTTGCTAAATGTGTCTATAAGCAGGAGGAGTTTCATGGGAAGTCTTGAGGGTCTTTTATGTAGAGTCATATCTTCTGCAAATAAGGATACTTTGACCTCTTCCTTTTTAATTTATAGTCCCTTTACTTCATTCTTTTATCTCATTTCTCTAGCTAAGACTTCATGTTAATTTGGAGAGTGTATATCCCTATCTTGCTCCTGATTTTAATGGAAATGCATTCAGGATTATATCCCTTTAAAAGATTGTTGGTTGTAGGTTTGGTATACACTACTTTTATTATGCTGAGAGACACCTCCTATATCCCTAAATTTTCCAGAAACTTTATTATAAATAATTTTTGAAATTTACCAAAGGCCTTTTTTGCATCTAATGATATAGCCATGTGAATTCTATCCTTGAGTCAATTTATGTGTTGGATTATGATTGTATTTTTATATATGTGGATCTGTACATGCATCTGAGATGAAGTAAACATTATTGATCACAATGGATAACTTTTGATATGTTCTTGATTCTGATTCACAAGCATTTTATTGAGAATTTTTGTATCCATGTTCTTTAAAGATATTGACCTTTAAGTTTTTGGAGGCAGAGCTTTTGTTTAGTTTTAATTTCAAATAACACTGGCTTTCTATTTTTACAAAACAATTTAAGGAATATTGGTGTTATTCTTCTTTGAGAGTATGGTAGACAGTGTTACTGAATCCATTGGGCTTTTAATTCGTTTTAGTCCTAAACATATGACCTAATACACTGAGTCTGGTAAAATAAAAAGTAAGGAACATATTTTAAATTATTTTCATATAAAAAGACTTTCTCAATAGGCCATCAATAGCACATGAATTAAAACTACAATTTAATAAATAATACCTTCTGAAACTAAAAACATCTGTAAACCAAATGACACCATCGTTCTGTGAAACAGTCCACCTATAGAGTGGGGTGGGGGAGAACCATTACTAGCTATGCATCTGACAGAGGCAAGTATCTAGAATTTACGAAGAAACTGAAGGAAAAAAACCTTATATATTAGGAAAACAAAATCCCAATTTAAAAAATGGCATGGAACTAAACAGAGTTCTGAAAAGAGGAAATAGAAATATGAATGACTGAGAAATATTTTAAACTGTTTAATATTCTTAACAATTAATGAATTAAAAACCAAAAGCACTTAAAAATTGTATTTCACAAGTCAGAACTGAAAAAATCAAAACAAAAAACCAAAACAAAAAATATGCTAGACTTGCTGCAAGGGAATGAGGAAGACAAACACTCATTCACTCCTCATGGAAGTGAAAGATGGTTCAATGACTATCAAAATCAGTGTAAAGGGTTCTGAAAAGCTACAGATAGATCTATCACAGGATTTTGATGTGCCACTCAACTATGTACCAAAAATTCTATATCCTAACCTAGAGTTTATGGCTCACCAGTGTTTATTGCTGCTATACTCACAATAGTCATGATACAGAAAAGGCCTAGATGTTCATGAAACGACAAATGAATAATGAAAACATTGTCCATTTCCATACTGCAATATTATTCAACTGTGAAAAACGTATGAATTTTGAAGGTGAATAGATGCAACTGGCAATAACCATTCTCTGTGAATATCCCCAGACGAGAAAGCAAATATTCCATGTTTTCTTTAATTCATATGTTCAATTTTGAATACCTTTAGGTCACACAAAATAAGATGTGGCCAATTGGTAGAGCTTGTAAGGTAATGCGTGTAGAAATCAGTAATATAAAGGGAGAAGGGGAATAATGGAACAGGATGATGGGAAGGCTGGTTACAGTATGGAATATTGAGAAGGGTGACAAACATTAAAGACCTGAAAAATTATTAGGAAACCTATTAGTACAGAAGCTTCTTACATATATCTATACTCAATGATAAAAAAGACCTTAAATAATTTTTATTCTATAATAAGGTGACAATCCCTCTACTAGACACTAGAGGAAATAAAATTTAAAAAACTTAATGTCAGGCATAGTTAACCTCTTTTGGAGTTTTTGGCCAGTGGAGTCTCATTAGTCCCCCAAACATTGTAAATGCTCTTGGTAACCCCCACAACTTTACAGTAACACACTATTACTGAAGACAACATATTCTTGGGTCTTAAGACATTGAGGAATCAAGCTGGTACTAACCTGGAAGCTACATCTTTACTGGTTAGCTTTCATAGTGCTGTATTGTGCTATGTATGCATGCTGTTGACTGAAGGGGAAAAGCAAATATCAGTCTCACCCAGTTGTGAATAAATGAAAGCAACAATAATGACTTAGCTAGCAAAACATACCCCGTAGTACGATTGTTATAAGAATGGTATGGCAGTATCCACCTACTTTAAGGTTAGATTTGAGACCTCTTCTCAGCAAGATTAAACCTAAAACTTATACTTTATCATGACCAAGACTCACTGGCTAGATAAGTCTCATGTCCTAAGAGAAAACCTATTGTATTCAACTAAATGAACACAGAATTAAACTGACTCTTAATGACTATATTTGTATTCATAAGTTAGTGTAATTCTCAGTCTTCATCAGAGAAATTTTTTTTTCAGTATGTGGAGTATCATACAGACATGCACAGTAATTACTGCACACAGAGTAAAAGATGGAGGAACACCCAGCCCTAAACAGCATATCTATATCATATCCCTCCTTCAGAATCACAGAGGTCATTATGAAAGAGGGGTTGGAGAACGTGTAGGAGCCAGAGGCTGTGGATGACTACAGGAAAGCAGTGCTCTGCACACAGCTTAGAAGTTGCTCCTATTAGTTCACAGCGATTGTGACACCATGCATAGTTACTACATAAGTCAAACCAGAGAATATCCCAACATGGAGCGGAAATGTTGATATCTGCTGAGAGAGCGAGACTCAGTTTTCTCTCAGGGTATGTATGACATCTGGTGAATTGTCCATGCTCCAATGGATGGCCATATGTCCAACAGTGTACAGGTATTACAGATTAGACTAGATGTATTTAAAAGGAGGGGGGGGACCTCAAAGTTGCATAAGTATGGAAGCAGCAGGGTCTTACCTTGGAGAAGATGGTGGTTGGTATATGGTCAAACTACACTGCATGAAGTTCTCAAAGAATTATTAAAAACAAAAAATTAATATTAAACTATGGATGATGTTTTTAACCTGTGGGAATTCTCACACATTTTAAAATTTCTTTTAATGAGGGAGATGGTACAAGTATTGAGTTTTCTTATTTCCTTTATATGAAAAATTATAATTTTACAAAGTCAGATGGAATTTTCTTTGAAATAGTTAATTGTAGCCCATTATGAAATGTTTACAGTAGTCATATACTGTAGTGACTGTAATTTGGTCAGTTATTTTATCCTTGAAAAGTTTTCTGACACCAGAGAATGCTAGTATTGTTCAGATTTGCTTGAATATTGATCACTATGATAATAGATTTCTTACTTCGTAATATTCACTGGAATTTTTGGTCATGAAGAATGTCAGGATGAATTCAAAGCTTAACAAGTTGTTTTATTTATCATCATCAGTGAATACTTCACTTTGGAATCTTGCAAAATCAAAGCTAGTAGCAATTAAACAAAAGACCCATTCACAAGTATGCTTATTTACTGGTAACATTTCTTAACCATTTTAGTTTTGGTTTCTGGATACCAAGAAACCCATTGTTTTATTGAAGATGACATTTCGTTATAATGTGTGTTCAAAATAATAGTGTTTTAAGGACATGCACGTATAAAATTTATAACACCAGCAACAGACTGTCTTATGCTATTCTATAAGCATTTTGGGAGTTCTACCATAGGTCTTTTAAACATTTGTGAAGTTATTTACTCACTGTTTTCAGTCTTTCTGGTTCATCAGGGGCCTTGATGCCCTACATTTATTTTTCTGTGAAACAATTTTATTTGAAGTTCAAGATGAAAGACTTTTTTAGCATTGCTATCAATCATACTTGAAGATATTTAGATAATGTGATGTAACTAAACCACCCATAACATCAAGGAAAATTTTCAAGCTTTAGTATATTCTCTATGCCTACTTTTGATTCAAGTTTTATTTATTCAATAAGGTAAGTAAAGAATAATTTCCAAGCCGGGCGGTGGTGGCGCATGCCTTTAATCCCAGCACTCGGGAAGCAGAGCCAGGTGAATCGAGGCCAGCCTGGGCTACCAAGTGAGTTCCAGGAAAGGCGCAAAGCTACACAGAGAAACCCTGTCTCGAAAAAAAAAAAACCAAAAAAAAAAAAGAATAATTTCCAAAAGTATAATTTTTAACAATATGTTTTATATTACTTATAAAATAATTAAGGATAGTCTTTATAATTAAGTGAGAATATTATAGTCAGTACTATACCTAAACATCCTCTATAAGAAATAAAAAAGTGTCATAAAACATATAACAAAAGGAAAAATATTTTCACACTTTTTCCATATGATTTTATTTAATTCAATCACAAGTTTATTTCATTTTCTATAAGTAAAGATGTATTTATATAAATAAATGAGTGGTAATAATGTTATTGGATTTTAAATTATGCTAATAACATATCAATTACTTTCACACATGCCATTTTTATTCCTTCTAAATTTGTAAAGTAAATATGATTTTAGTTTTATCCATTCAGAATCTATATTATAAGATTGCACACACTTGAACATACAAGATGATAACTTATAACTAAAAGTGAAATCTTCACTATGATTCCACCTGAGCATAATAGCCACATTTAAATAAATAGTTTAAGTTGTATGGGTGAATTATAGTTTCTATTACTTTTATACAGCTGTAACCAAAGTACCAGAAAAAAATTACTTAAAGAAGTAGTTAGGGGATTCAGTACATAGTCCTTTGTCTCCATGTCCTTTGCTAAGCATCCTGGCAATGAGAACCAACAGCAAAGGAGGTAATTCATGACAGATAGGAAATACAGTAGAAAGAACTTGGGACCAGAGCTAATTCTGAAAAGATGGCACTTGTAATCAACCTTTAACCAATATCCACCTCCTAAAGTTTCAGAACTTTCCAAAATTATTCCACCAATTAAATACTTAGCATGAACATGTGAATCTATGGGAGAATTTCTAAATGCAATCATAATGATTACACAATTTCTAAATGTGAAGGTTCAGTTAAGCATTATGTACTAGAAATATCCTTTGGAATTTTTAAATTGGCATCTTAAGAGGTAACTATTAACTCAAATTTCTGACTATATACTAGTTTATTCATTACTATGATATTCTGACTTCCTCTCTCTGTAGCTGCTGAAATATTATGTGAGAATGACAGTAGGTGGTGTGGTTACCTAAGAATCTATATGAATTATTTTTAAAAACATAAAGCAAAATGAAAAAAAAGATAAAATAAAAACAACAATGGCTAGACTAAGAGTCAGAAGTAACAAGGGATGACCCTCCCATGAATCTTTGCTTTTCTAGATGATATAGCCTTTCCCTTATAGTTGGAACATTTGAATTGTTGTCTCATCTGTCTAGAATATGTTCCTCCAGATATCAGCATTCATGGCCTTTAACAATTTCCTTGATATAACCACGCAAAAATGTTATATCATATGTATCACATTTCCTCTACATAACTTGTGTTCTGTGGTTGATATATTGTGCACCCCAATAAACTTATCTGGGTGTCAAAGAACAGAACAGCCACTGTAATAAACATAGGTTTAGGCAGTGGTAGCACACACGCCTTTAATCCTAGCATTCTGGAGGCAGAGATCCGTCTGGATCTCTGTGAGTTCAAAGTCACACTGGAAACAGCCAGTTTAATCCCAGGAAGTGATGGCAGGAAGCAGAAAGGTATGTAAGGCATGAGGATCAGGAACTAGAACCTTTTTTTAAGCTTTTAGGCTTTTGAGCAGCTGAGATCCATTCTGATGAGGACACAGAGGCTTTCAGTCTGAGGAAACAAGATCAGCAGAGGAACTGGTGAGATGAGGTTGGCTGTGGTTTGTTCTGTCTCTCTAATCTTTCAGAATTTACCCCCAATACCTGGCTCCCGAGTTTTTTTTTATTATTATTATTAAGACCATTTAAGATTTGTGCTACAGTGTTCTACTCTATTTTTCTCGATATTATTTTTAAAATATCATCATTATGCATGTGTGTATGTAGATGTATTTCTCTCTCTGCTCTCAAAAAGGTACTCTAGATTGCAAGAGTGTTGTGTGTGACATTTCATCATTCTTGTGTACACAGCACTCATTTTAAAGCAGTTCTTAGACACAGCTGTCGCTCATTTTAAGGTAATGGCTTCCTTCATGCTAATCCAGATTTATAATTATCTCCTCAAGAGAGACAGAAATGTATTTCACAGTGACTTGCTTGTTTTATCATTACAAGAACCTCTAAACAATAGATAAAAGATATTCCAAGTTTAATGCCAATGAATTTTTCTTGACCAGAATGAGCTAATGGGTACCAAAACAGCTATTAAATGGTCAAAAGAGAATGGAAGATGATAAAATAAAGATGAATATATGAGATGTACATTCAATTCAACATAAATTTAGAAACTTTAAGAATTTAAAATTGTATAGAAAGAAAAAATCATACAGTGGACACAAGAAACTGAACACAGACATATCTTAACTTCCTCAAAGGCATTGTCTACAAAGCCATGGAACCATTCCTTCCTTAGTGAATTACACATTTCTCATATCTAATAACAGCTTCAAATTATATTATCAAATATTTAAAAATAGTTTTATTTGGCAAACTGTTAGACTTGTGTGCAGTGGTGTCTTTAGATTACAAGCATGGAAACACCATAGCCTCTGCAGCTCTTCCATATACCTGTCACTACATATTCTTCAGTGAACACATTAACATACACAGCCTCTGTCAACACACCCATACCCATCCATAAAACTACCATAAGTAAAGCCTTTATATAAAAGCCCATGCACAGTGGCTGGAGAAATGACCCAAACATTAAGAGAACATATAGCTCTTGCAGGGGATCCAGGTTCAGTTTCCTATGACCACATAGTGGCTCACAACTGTCTTTGCCTCCTGTTCCAAGGGATACTACCCTCTCTTCTGATCTCTTCAGGCACCAGGCACATACTTAGTACACATGCATCCATGCAGGCAAAAATATTTATACACATAAAATAAAATAAATCTAATTTTTTAAAACTTTCAAGGCTTTAAAAACATAAAGACTTTATATGAAGTCAGGAAAAAGGTTCTTGTTACTTGTGTTTATCCAACAGTAATACAGTTAAAGTTCATTTATAAACATCATTTAAAAGAATCGATGAAAGTAAAAATCAAAACATCCACAAGACTATTTTTCTCTACAATCACTCTTCTATAGATTTTATTAGCAACAATAAGTGAAGATCATGAACCTTTCCAGGCAATAACAATGGGCAAAATTGCAGCCTTGCATCTAAGCATTAATGAGTATTCAACGAAATAATTACATTACTAGAAAATATTCATTTCATTTTTAAAACAATGTGTTTATTGCTATTGAAATGGATAAAAATGAACTCACTTTTGTCATGCAAGATGATTCTTTGAAAATTATATACAGAATAGAATGGTGAACCCATTAACTAACATTCACTAATCCAAGCAGTTGGAAGAAACAATTTATCAGCTCTTTTAGTATATTTCAAGATATGATAAATTGTAGTACCATGGCCAGCACTTATACAATTTAGGATTTGAAATTATTTCTTCTGTCTAGGGGTCATTATTTTGTTTTGACTAAACCTCCTAAACACAAGTTCTCCCTATCTCCTCAGCATATAGAAGCACCTTTCATTTTCATCTCAGAGATTGCCCTTCACTACCACTTATGAGTGTGATCATACTACAGGTCTCTTTATTCATGGCTTACCTGCTTTCACAAAACCTCTTTCAGGTTCATCCTGAATGAACAGTAATTTATTGTGTATCTGTCCCTCATTCATACATCTGCCCTTAATAGACACTGTTTGTTCACATATCTTTACTGTTAAAAAAATTTTCAGCAGTGTAATGAACATGTCTTTTTAACTACATACCTTTTATTTCCTTGTATACACATCCATAAACAGGAGTTCTATCTTGCAATTATTTTAAAGGTTTGTGAGTGTGTGTGTGTGTGTGTGTGTGTGTGTGTGTGTGTGTGTGTGAAAATTCTATGCTGTTTCCATGAGGAAAACTTACCATTCCCACTAGCTGTATGAAAATATCCATTCTCTTCACATTCTTGACAGCAATTGTCACCTCATATTTTCTTGTGATGGTCCTTCTAATGTAACTAACACAGCATCACTCTATTACAGATACATTCTTTGATGATTACTATTGAGAAATTGTCATTTATGTGCTAAGAATATATGCTTCCTTTTGAAAAATTCCATTCTATTGTTTTCCAATTTTTAAAGCATATGTTAGTTGCTATTCAGCCATTTGACCTCCTCACACATTTTGAGGTGAACATTTTATCAGACATGTAATTTGCCAATATTTTCTCCCAGTTTCCAAGTTGATTCTTCACCATGTTGATCCATTCTCTGTGAAAGTTTTTTTTTATCATAACATAATTTTTTAATTTTTTTATTTCTTTGCTGTTTTTTAAAAGCTATTGTGATACCTTTAACTTTGTTGTTTGTGCTAAACTGATATGAAATTTCATATGAGTTTGATATGAAATTTGAGTTCTTTGATGGATCCACATGAATTTGAATTTTTCTATTTCTATGAAGAGTATTGTTTATATTTTATAACGGCTATGTCTCTTACAGGTAACTTTTGGGTATTATGGATATTTTAGAAATGTTAATTTGAATTTCCAATTTTTCCAGTGTCTATAAATGAAGATTTGACTTTTACATAATGTGAATATTTTTCAATCTAGAGCAGAGAGGATCGTTCCTTTCCTTTTTCCTTCTTAGTCATTCTTTACCACAGTAAGTGGCTATTGTGAATGTAAATGGCTCATCCATTTATCAGTAATTGTGGGGAAAGAGGTAGTGGAGTGAACTATTTTATATTACTAAAGAAGTTAACATTATCAACTGGAGACACTATGCCAATCATGCAAATAGTTGTTACCATGAAGAAGAATACTATATAATATATAGATTTAAAGGGCATGTTGGTCTTTTCAGTAAGATGAAATAGTCAACCTTAATACATACCTGGAAAGACTAAAAGCAATAACAGAATGTGTAAAATGTCCTTGGTTCTCAGAAATCCACACAGGTATCAGATTCCGGGCAAATGGGGGAAGAGAGAAGTAGTTATTTTTAATGTTTGCTTTAGAATTATTTTCAAGTCTAAAATATTTTTCTTAGATAAATGTGAATATTCAGTCATCTGTAAATTATTTTTAGAATCTCTTTCTCTCCTTACATCACTTTGACATATAGTACATATTACTTATTCTCTCTAGCTGTAAATTCAGACCAACTGTGACACTAATATTTACTATATTTTTAAAATAATTCATGTTTCATTTAGCTGCACGTGTGATTGCAGTAGCGAGAGGAGGGAATCATGTCCCCTGACTTTGCATTTACATGTAGCTTTGAGCCACTTGATGTAAGTTCTGGGAATAGAACTTTGGTTTTCTGGATTACCACCAAGCACTTTTGAAAGTTGAGCCATTTCTGTAGCCCTTCAAAGAGCAAATTTTTAAAAATTTGAAATAAAGCCAGGCGGTGGTGGTGCACGCCTTTAATCCCAGCATGCAGGAGGCAGAGCCAGGCGGATCTCTGTGAGTTCGAGGCCAGCCTGGTCTCCAAAGCGAGTTCCAGGAAAGGTGCAAAGCTACAAAGAGAAATCCTGTCTCGAAAAAAAAAAAATTGAAATAAACTTTAGATAATGATGCAGCAAAGATGATAAATTACTGTTTAATTAGTGTCAAGAAGAGGCCCAGTCTACTCTTGAAAATAGGCCTAAAGTTCCTTTCCTTTGTGTGACATTCTCAGAAAACTGCCAAGTTTTCTCTAAGCCATTCTTTATTGTAATGACATTGTGATGCTACATTTACAATTAAAATGGCCTTCAAGAGAAAGAAGTTTGATAATAATTCTGTGAATAACAAATTTTCAAAGACTTTCAGAACATTCTTTTCCAGTATTTAAGAGTAGACTTATAGTTGCAAAATATATGTTTTGAACTTGAAATTGAAAGGCCAAATCTGTTATTTTACTATTAGATTAGGCTAAAAATATGGGCTCTTAAATATTAAAATAGAGAGTTTATAGAGTTCAGGAAAAAGTTTTAGAGATGCCTCATCCCTTTAATAGTAAGTTATATAAATAAAGAGAAAGATCAGGAATTTAAAAAATGCAATTCTGTATAGTTGGTCCACATATCAATTTTACATTAATCAATTAATCAATTGATTTATTCATGTGAAGAGTTGTCATGCCATGTATGTGGAGAGCAAAGGCCAACTTTCAGGAGTTGAAATATTCCTTCCACCTTGTGTGTTCTAGCAACCGAACTCATGCTATCATGCTTTACAGAAAGATCCTTTAACTGCTGAGCCATCTCACTTGTCCCCATTTCATATTTTTTTAAAGAAATGGTTGTCCTTATTATATAAAATGTGAAAAAGTCAGATCACTAAAGAATTCATCTGAGGAGGATTCATTTCCTAAATCAAATCAGAGAAAGCAAGCTCCAGAAGCATGAGAATATTTGGTCTACTTTTATCTCTAAACAGCAATTTTGTAAGTGTAACATTGTCTCTAAAGAATACATGAATTGCACATGGATAGAGAAAGCATATTCTGTTAAGAATCTGTCAGCATCACTGGACAAGTTAGAGATTATCATACATTTCTGAGGGAGATTCAAGCATCCTCTGTCAGATGACTGTTACAGATTGTAATAGACTAGTCTGTATGATTTTGCATATGATTTTCCCAAATACTACTTCATGTTTAACTTCCTTGTAGATTTTCTTACAGAGTGACCATGGACTTGTTTCATTGTTTATTTTCATAAGAACTTAAAAGCTTAGTCATGTGATTCCCTTATCAGCTGTCTGTGAACACTACAACCATTAGTTAGACTTGTGGAAAAAAAAAACAACAACAAATGCATAAATGTACCTTCATCTATGTTCCCAGAATTTAAAACAGTCTTTGGACATTGGGAGTCTAAATAACATGCTGCAAATCTATACACATCATGTTTAACAGCATTCTGTAGTACTGGTGGCTAACCCTGTTTTAAAACCTTAAATAAGTTGCCTTTACATTATTTTCTGTGTCTATTTTTCTATTTTTGACCTAATATCTCTTTCATAATACAAAAGTATAGTCTCTTTACAACTCTGACTTAAAGTTTGAAAAGCATTTCAAATAATCTGATATATTTAGAGAAAATCTTCCTTAAATTATTCCTGAAAGCAAGGTGGAATTGTTCTGTTTTCTCTGAAATTTTCCAATGTACTTTGTTCAGGGAAGATTAAATTGATAAAAGAACCTCGAGATTTACTCTTACAGCTTAAACTAATTTCTGAACAAATGACATCATCCATCATGGTGGGGAATTACAGCTTCCAGTGTTAAAACACCATGGTGGACAGATTTTCTAACCTTTCCAAGTTTTAACATCACTGTGGCAGGGACAGCATTGGACACAGTGCTCTTACCCAAGGGGATAACCTGCAACTCCAGGCTCCCTCAGTGCTAGCTACTCCGCATCTGTGACAGGGACAAGGTGTCATTTTCCACGCTTGTCTGCACGTTTCATCTCAGTGTCCATTTGTGTGAGGATTGATGGCTCTGCAAGTGAGTGGAAAGATCAGGCTACTTTATAATGCTGTGTCAGTCAAATCTCAACTCCACTAACACTTTAATGTGAGATTTTTGCCCTTGGATGAGCGGCCCTTATCAAATATAGGAGATAAGAGGGGGAAAAAGACCTTAATTCAGTATGCTAGCCTTTCAAGTCTCAGATTGTGAAAAGAAAGAGATGGAGCTTTAAAATATAGCGAACATGTGCTGATTACCACTGGAAAACTGAGACATTTAAGGATGACATAACTCTTGAAACACTAGATCAGTTGAAAGGATTTGTTCCATTAATTCTTAGACAGTTAGCATTTCATACAGAAAAAAAGGATAATTAGTACCAGAATTGTCTTCAATCCCTTGAGAAGTTTTTGGCCTTAATACTGCCAAAAGCTGTGCTACCCAAAGGTTACTGTTATTTATTGCCATGGCTTCCATCCTTAATAGGAGTCTTTTCAATAAAAATTACCAAGAAGACTTTTTTGCTTCTTTTTTTAACATCCCAAAATCAATGACTTGAAATAAGTCCATCTGTTAAAGGCTAAAATGGTTTTTCACAGATATATTTTTGCTGGAGATAAATTGTCTTTTAAAAGAAAGAAGAGTGGTGAATAATGATTTCATTTTAAGGGAGAAAAGGTGATAAAAAGTTAGGATATAAGAGTTACAAAGAGTTCCATCAGTGATAATGAACAGTACATTGTTGAATAATTAAAATGAAATGGGATTCTTTTTTATTATTTTTTTTCTTTCATTGTACATACCAACCTGTGTTCTGCTTCCCTCCCCTTCTCCCGCTTCCTCCCACCTACCCCCATCCTATCTCCATCCCCTCCTCATAGAAGGTAAGGCCTCCCTTGGGTAGTCAATATAGCCTGGCATACCAAGTTAGGGCTGGACCTAGCCCCTCCTTTCATCAAGCCTGAGCAATAATGACACACATTTTGAAACTGAAAAGTAAGAATTTCTTTAGTTGTAAAAAAAGCATCTTTTTATATACAGTTCAATAGTACAAGTACACCCAAAAGAAAATGATCTTTGTAATTAATAATAATGAGATAATCATATCTTAGTCTTTATGTAGCATAATAATGACTTGTTAAAGTTGGTGTTTATTTCCCTTACATTTCTACTTCAATTGTTCATTGTTCATTGCCTATGCTTTATACCTGTCTCCTATGTGCTGCTGGGTATGATGCATTAAATAGTGATATATCTTAGCATCAGAAGTTTCTAATGCTGCTAATATGCAAAAGGAATAATCAAAAACAGAAGAGAAAAATGTAATACTATATGAGACAAGATATGAGACTGCTTTTTTTGCTTCCCCTTGCATGTATCTATACACATTCACTCACACATGCATACACATATACAAAATTCTTCATTGAAAAACAACTGTGTAACTTTTTTTCAAATACTGAAAATTGGAATTCAGTTTTGGGGAAATGGCTTAGAAGGCACCATTTTACAGAAGCCTGAGTACTTGAGTTCAAATCCTTCAAAACTTACCTAATGTTGTAGATTATTTCAATGTTTGTTTAATGATGCAAAGATGTGTTTGATTAAATAAAATTCACCTGAGGTCAGGAGGCTGAGCCAGCAACTAGCTGACAGGAAGTGGCAGGGAGGAGCCAGGTGAGAAAGGATTTATAAGGAGGGTTGAGGGCTTTTTGGAGAACGTGAGCAAGAAGAAGAAGTGAGCTGCTTGCTATTCAGCCTCTGAAGAGCAGAATTCCACCTTAACCTTTGAATCTTCTTCTTTAGAGGGAGAGAGTTCATTTAAGTTCCCTTTGTAGCTCTGAAAGAGTTGGAGCCAGAGGGAACAAATTTCCTTCTGGCTACAGCCCTTGTGGCCTAACCACTGCTGGTAGCAGCAGAGTAGCAGTTGCTGATTCAGACAACTGTGGTTTAAAAGGCAGCAACCATTTAAATGAAGGACAACAACCTAAAAATCTGGGAATGATGGTGCACATACCTGTAACACCAGTGCTGAAGTTGGAGCAGAGACAAGAATACTTCTGGGTATTTCTGGCTGCCAGCTCCATTCTAGGTTCAATGAGAGAACTTGACTCAAGAAAACAGGATAGGGGGAAAGAGGATGAGAAACCAGACACCTTCCTTGACCTCCTCATGCATGTACCTATACACACATGTGCACACACAAGCTCTAAGACATGGACAACCCACACCCCAAAACACACATATATACAAAATAAGTAAATTAATTGTTTTAATTTAGTTGAAAAGGAATGCAGAACAAAAGTAGTTTCTTTGGTATTTCTTTGATTATTTTTGGAGAGCTTTAGGAATACTCATGGGAGCTGTGCTTCTTAGGAAAACTAGCTTTGGTCTCTTCAATTGAAGTGAATTTGAAACTATTGAAAATTCAGAATATCTCAGTTTTACCAAAAGCAATCTACAGATTCAATGCAATCCTCATCAAAATACCAACACAATTCTTCACAGACCTGGAAAGAATAATACTCAACTTCATATGGAAAAACAAAAAACCCAGGATAGCCAAAAGAATCCTGTACAATAAAACAACATCTGGAGGCATCATGATCCCTGACTTCAAGCTCTACTATAGAGCTACAGTAATAAAAACTGCTTGGTACTGGCATAAAAACCGTCATGTGGACCAATGGAATCGAATTGAAGACCCTGACATTAATCCACACGCCTATGAACATATAATTTTTGACAAAGAAGCCAAAAGTGTACAATGGAAAAAAGAAAGCATCTTCAACAAATGGTGCTGGCATAAGTGGATATCAACGTGCAGAAGGCTGCAAATAGATCCATATCTATTACCGTGCACAAAACTTAAGTCCAAGTGGATCAAAGACCTCAACATAAATCCAGCTACTCTGAATCTGCTAGAAGAGAAAGTAGGAAGTAGTCTTGAACGCATTGGCATAGGAGATCACTTCCTAAATATAACACCAGTAGCACAGACACTGAGAGAAACAATCAATCAATGGGACCTCTTGAAACTGAGAAGCTTTGGTAGAGCAAAGGAGATGGTCAACAAGGCAAAGCGACAGCCCACAGAATGGGAAAAGGTCTTCACCAACCCCACATCTGACAGAGGACTGATATCCAGAATATATAAGGAACTCAAGAAATTAGACATCAAAATGCCCAACAGTCCAATTAAGAAATGGGCTATAGAACTAAGCAGAGAATTCTCAACAGAGGAAACACAAATGGCTGAAAGACATTTAAGGAATTGCTCAACATCCCTAATTATCAGGGAAATGCAAATCAAAACAACTCTGAGATACCACCTTACGCCAGTCAGAATGGCTAAGATCAAAAACACTGAAGGCACCTTGTGCTGGAGAGGATGTGGAGCTAGGGGAACTCTCCTCCACTGCTGGTGGGAATGCAAGCTTGTACAACCACTTTGGAAATCAATATGGTGCTTTCTTAGTAAATTGGGAATCAATCTCCCCCAAAATCCAGCTATACCACTCTTGGACATATACCCAAGAAATGCTCAATCATACCACAAGGGCACTTGCTCAACTATGTTCATACCAGTTTTCAAAATTTCATTGCCAACCATTTTAAGTAAAAAGTCAAAAGAATCCTAACATGGTGAAGTATAAAAGACAGTTTTGGTGTATACAATAATTTCCTGTTTTTTAGCTTTAAAGCAGTTTTTATATTATGTAAATTCTTACTAAGGATATGTCTTTCCTTATTTAATATAAAAATTATAAGTGCCTACTTTTCAATATGTTGTCAGCTACAATTGTAAAAGAGAAAGGAAATAATTCTTGTTAATAGTAGTAAGCACTAAGCTATTTTCAACAATTACAATGGAAGTCATGTGCTATAATGGCATGTATAAGCTCCTAAAAATATTCATTTTTTAACTTCTGAAAGGAATCAGTACTTATCCTTGAATTACATGCCTGTATACTATTATTTCTCTTGCCCCAAACCAAGCCAGATGTTGCACACTATTTCTTTACAGGGTCTTTTTCCCAAAATAAAAGTATCACAAAACAACAAAGAGCTTCCTCCAGACAGATTGCAACTTCTCACCAATCGTCACTAGCAGAGAAAATGGTAACATCTGCATTTAAATTACTTATTTATTCAACTCATCTACATGAAAGTGTACTAAACCTAAAATTCAGTTCCAGAACACTACTTTGGACCTAGAGGACATTTCATTTCATTTCATTTAGTTTCCCCAGCAACTTGTCTCTAGTAGCTGTCAAATGAATAACCTACACAGTGCTGGATAGCAGCATCATTCAAATGTAGCATCTTAGAATGCCTAGTAAGAAAATAGACCATAAAGTAAGTCTTTCTTATATAGTAGGGAATATCATTATATTTGAGTGTACCTGCCTGCCTATAAGACTCTGTTAGCTAAACTGGTTTCCTCTGGCTACAATGACTGCATTTTACCATCTGTTCATGAAAAACTGTTGTTTATTAATGCTAACTAAATGCCTTGATACACGTCCCACATTTTGAAGCATATTCAGTCATTGTTATTAATTCAGTGAGCACCCACGGTAGTAAATGTAACATTTCACTTATTAAAATAATATTGCTAACTATCAATTTTACTACTTTAAACATATATTAAAAACTACTAAATGGATATAGACCTGCTGTTTGGGAGAGATGCCAAAACATAAGATTGGGCTCTTTGTTTAAAAAAACATAAATTCCATCATTAGCTAAGGAGTCATAGGCCAATGTTCCCTGCTGGATGAGGAACAGTCAACTTTCTTCAGGATGTTCCTCCTATGAAATTTGCTTCAGTAGATGGCCCCACATTTATGCATCTATTAGGCTCAATGTGTTATAAACAGGAGGGAATGAGGTTGGAAAGTGTCATGGTTGTGGGGTTCTAGAAGTGGAAGAATAAATGGGATGCAGTTATGTTAAAAATATATACATGTATGAAACTCTAAGAGAATATGTTTAAAATACATCAAAATAAAACTCTCCAAAGTGTAGATTATGGCGAAAGAGGTTTATGGCAAGAGTGAAAGATCATGTCCTAATTTGTGAGTGAAAAATAGGTTACTAGTATATTCTAGACAAAAGGTGACTATATTGTCATCAAAGTCACCAGACTAAACAATGGAAAAACAAATTCTGATTAATTCCTTCCCACATGACTGGGAACCTTAAATCAGAACCAATACACTGTAAGCCCCAGCCAGCTCTTTCCTATTGTTGTTACAGTTTTGCTTTGTGGAGAATATATATTCTGTAACGGTGGAATTGTTAATGACAAGTCTTATCTGTGGTTTTTAAATTTCAAGTCAACTAGAATTTATTATTTGATTTTATTTCTGGTTTTTTTTTTGGTCTATTAAGTGAGTTCCAGGGTTTTTCGAGACAGGGTTTCTCTGTTCTGTGCCTTTCCTGGAACTCACTTGGTAGACCAGGCTGGCCTCGAACTCACAGAGATCCACGTGGCTCTGCCTCCCGAGTGCTGGGATTAAAGGCGTGTGCCACCACCGCCCGGCCCTATTTCTGTTTATTTTTTAAACAAATATGTAGTCAAAACTGGCCTTAAATGTTACATAAAAATTCAGGAGAGTTTGATCCCTGATCTTTCTATGTCTACCTTTTATATACCAGGATTACCAACACGTACCATCAGCAACAGAGGTTTATCCTTTGTATATAAAAATCCTAACACTCAGGCCCTCTGAATGGGTGAGACAGTTGATTGGCTTGATCTGTTTGGGAGGCATCCAGGCAGCTGGACCGGGTCCTGTGCTCAGTGCATGAATTGGCTGTTTGAAACCTGGGGCTTAGTAGAGACCCTTGGCCCAGCCTGGGAGGAGGGGACTAGACCTGTCTGGGCTGAGTCCACCAGGTTGATCTCAATCCTTGGGGGAGTCTTAGCCCTGGAGGAGATGGAAATGGGGGGTGGGCCGGGGGGAGGGGGCGGGGCGGGAGGAGGGAGAACGGGGGAATCTATGGCTGATATGTAAAGTTGAATTATATTGTAAAATAAAATAAAATAAATTCAAAAAAAATAAAAAAAAATAAAAAACATGTACCACCAAAAAAAAAAAAAAATCCTAACACTTTTTGGTGACTAAAATTGATCTTTTTCTTATTTTTTATAATTATATACATTATGCCTATTGCTGTTTTTCATTTCCTATGTTTGCTTTATTGTAATGAAAAGTCATAACATGGAATATTCCATTAAAATTGTGTGTGAGTGTGTGTGTGTGTGTGTGTG
>CABHPR010120949.1:3663-27434 GCA_902168415.1 Peromyscus melanophrys
GAAAGAAAGAAAGAAAGAAAGAAAGAAAGAAAGAAAGAAAGAAAGAAAGAAAGAAAGAAAGAGCCCAGCCACACTGAAAACTCAACAACCTTTGTGGCTCTCGGAGAACTGAGGGCAGAACCAAGTGTGTGAAGTCAGGAATATCACCCATAACTGACAGTTCTCTGGAGGCTCAGTGGGGACTAACTGAGTTGAAAACTCCATGGCAGGCCAGCGAGAGTCCTCGGTGAGGAAAGGCGCTTGCATGGAAGCCCGACAATCTGAGTTTAATCACGAAAACCCACTTACAGGGTGGAAGGAGAAAACCACTCCTAAAAGTTGTCTGACCTCCATAGGACACATATACAATAAATACAAACATTTAAGGGGAAAAAAAACACCACCGAAAAACAGAACCCAAAGAGACACTGGGAAAGAGGGAGCATTTTTCTGAGTTTTACCTCCAGAAGCTTTGTCAGGACCTCACAGTAAAAAACAGTAAAGGAAGGGAAACCATTCTGAAGTATGCTAGAGCATCCTGACCTAACACGGCTGCCCTTCAAAGACACAGTTTTCCCACTGCCTACTGACCTAAGGAAGGAGAATTCCGGCGCCCTCTAGCCAGTCTGTGTGTGGAGCTATCTGAAGCACCAGCTCACAGAAACTGAGCTCACCTGTACTGTGGCCCTCTCCCCTCCCCTGGTCCTGAGCACATTGCCGAGACCTGCTCGATGTTGCTCTCTCACCAACAACAGAAATCGAAAGGCAAGGAAGTATTCTTCCTTCTTGTGAGACACACTCGTCTATAGGTCAGGTTGGCCTCCCTGGTAGTTCCTGCTTCAGGCTCCTGACTGCTGGGATCTCAGGTGGGCACCACTCCACCTGGGTCAACAGCATACAGGGGCAAAAAAGCAATCTCAGAAATGTAAAAATACTTTGCACTGAGTTAAAATTCCACTTACCAACATTTGTGCAGTGCGATGGAAGCAGTACTTTCTATAGAGATGTATGTAGCAAATGCGTATTCTCTTGTATAAAAGAAGAGAGTTTTGTATGGTTTGGCAAGCTGAAGTAGCACTGAGTGGGCTGATGAACAGTTTAAGACAGAAACAGGAGTATGCCAGAAAGATCTCATGGCCTTGTCTCTCTGATCCATAGTTGTATCTTTCTATGCAGTTTCCCTTGGAGGAGATCGGGGGCAGACATTGGCTAGGCGGGGGTCCTTTCTCTGTTCCTGGGTAGGCAGGCACACTGTACTCCAGGTGGTCTAGCTCTGTAGTAGGTAGCTTGATTGGCTGATGAAGGTGTGCTTTTGTTCCGTCGTTGTCTCAAGCCTTCTGTTCTCTGCTCAGTTGACTGGATCCCTGCTCTAGAAACCATGTTAACTTGAACTTCACTCGTCCTTGTTTTGAAATGTAAAAGGTCCCTAATGGATTCCTGTGAGACTTTCCCACGTGCTCTGTTCAGCCTTTCCCTTCTGTGTGAGACCATGTGACCCCCTGAGGAATGGAAAAGGCCCTGCTGACCACCTCCCTTGGGTTACAGGTGGATTTCCCTCAGATTTGAAGCTCTTTTCTGTTTTTTTTTTTTTGTTGTTTGTTTGTTTGTTTTTGTTGTTGTTTTTCGAGACAGGGTTTCTCTGTGTAGCTTTGCGCCTTTCCTGGAGCTCACTTGGTAGCCCCGGCTGGCCTCGAACTCACAGAGATCCGCCTGGCTCTGCCTCCCGAGTGCTGGGATTAAAAGCGTGCGCCACCGCCGCCCGGCACTCTTCTGTTCTGCGTTAAGCTCTTTGTTACTAATCCAGGACATAGTTAGCAAAGATGAGTGTGTTACTGAGGCTTTGCCTGGGGTGTTGTGTCGTCACATACGACCAGCTTCCTTCAAAAAGTTTATGAAGCCAAGAGTAGTCTTTGATGAACTTCGTATTAGGTAGTATTGGTAGTATTATATTAGGTAGATACGGTTATATCCAGAACCAAGACTCTATCAGCTTCATCTACCCATAAACAGGGACCAGAGCTTTCTCTCATCTGGAAAATATGGGAACTCAAGGCATGGGTTGGAACCCTCAAAAGACATAACCTGGGCAGCCAGTACTCTTGGAGCCTGAGAACAGCACCTCTACCGCCCAGTGGCTGTTGGTTCCTTAGCTGTTAGTGACCCACCCTCTGGCGAGTACCACAAACTACAGAAATTCCCTTATAAGCAGTGAGGAGATGGAGCCGTCCAACAAAGGCATCAGGGGGGACAGAAACCAGTGATCTTCCTTTATTTCCTGGACAGTGTACTGGATCATGGCTGTCAGTCTGGGCTGTCATCTTGACATCTCTGGTCCCCATGTGGTAAGGCCCAGGGGGGCAAAAATGCCAGGAATAGGCATGAAAAGTGTTTATGTAGAGCCGGGCAGTGGTGGTGTTCACCTTTAATCCCGGCACTCGGGAGGCAGAGGCAGGCAGATTTCTGTGAGTTTGAGGCTAGCCTGGTCTACAAAGCAAGTTTCAGATCAGCCAGGGCTACACAGAGAAACTCTGTCTCAAAAAACAAAAAAACAAAAAACAACAACAAAAAAAAGTGTTTATATGGAAATCCCAACTTTTTTGAAGTCCATATTAAACTCCCCTCCTAAAAGAAAAATAATGTATCATTGGAATTACCTCCAAGTCTCAAGGACCTTAGCAGCAAAATCAGAGATGAAACAAGAAAAGCAAACTGCAGACAGGTATCGCTTATGACCACAGATGGAACAATTCCCAAGAAAGCAATAGCAAATCAAGTTTAACTATGTACAAAAAGAACACCTGTGTGAGAATATACCTCCCTTGAGTTCCCTTCTTGTTCTTGGGAGTTATTTCTCACTTTTCCGTAATCTGTTAGCTCTCTTGAAGAAAACAAAACAAAAACCAAAAACATGAAAGCTTTCTAAGATCAAGAATACAAGTTGTCACCAGCCATTCACTGAGAAGTCCTTGTTAATATATCAGACAAGGACATAAATTACATACAAGGTATCAAACTTGTTTACATGTGATGTGATTACAGACAATCTGAACAAAACGGCTCCTGTAACTAAGTACAGAGCTTCATGACACAGTGTATGTAAGTCAGATGCTCTCTTTGCCCCTGAAATGAACAAGTGCCAGCTGGGGTGGGGGGTGGAGAACGACACTTTTGGTTTTGTTGACTGTTGTTGCTGTTTCCTGTTTGGAGGAGAGGTTGACACATTCTCACTCCCTAGCCTTAGCTGTCCTGGAAGTCCTGTGTAGACCAGGCTGGCCTCTGATCCACACAGATCCCCCTGCCTCTGCTTCCTGAGTTCTGTAATTAAAAGTGCGTGTCCACATGCCAGGCCAAATGCAGTTTAAATTAAAACAGTATAAATTTAGGCAAGATGGTTCAGCAGGTGAAGAGCTTTGCTGCCAATCCCGAGGACCTGAGTATGTTCCCCAGGGCCTATTTGGTAGAGGAGAGAACCAAGTCTTGAAAATATGTCCCCTACCTTTCTTTTTCTTTTCTTTTTCTTTTTTGTTTAGCCAGGGTCTCACTATGGAGCTCTGGCTGTCCTGGAACTGACTAGATCAGGCTGGCTTCAAACTCACAAAGACCTTCCCTGCCTCCTAAGTGCTAAGATTAAAGGCATGCGCCACTGTGCCCAGCCCCTCCATCTTTTAAAAAAGAAAAAATGTTAAATTATGTAAGCACTCCAAAGGTGAAATTCTTAGCACATTCAAAATGTACTCACCTAATACATTCAAAATCTAAGTGGAAAAATACCAAACCCTGTTAAAAATATACCAGAAGAGGAAATAAATGAAGAAAGAGTCCATGTTTATATATAAAAGAATGTTGTCAAGGTATTAATTTTTCCAACTTGATCTATAGATTCAGTACAGTCCAAATAAAATATCAGCAGGTTATGTTATTTGGTGGCCATCAACAAACATTTCAGTATTTATATGGCAAAGTAGCTCGTTGTTGAAGCAAGAAAACTGAACTCATCCTACCTGATTTCAAGACTTAACTATAAAGCTTAATTACCAAGGCAGTGGGGTGTTGGCAAAGATAAATGAAATGACCCACAATCATTGGAGCAGCATAGACAATGCAGGTATGAAGGACTACATAAATACCAACCGACCTTTGATAAGGGAACAGGTTCACAATGGAGAAAGGATATACTAGATGTCTTCATGCCAATTAAAAGAATTATACAAAACCAAGTCTTGGTTTGCTCATACTTATTCTGCTGCTATAACCAACTGCCTAGCCAACAACATTATTTTATCACTGTTTTGGAGGCTGAAAGTCTCAGGTTCAGATGATCTCAGTAATGATGATAACCTCACTTTGTCCTGACATGGTAGATGGAGGAACCCGCCCCCTCCAAGTCTCGTCTCTCTCTCTCTCTCTCTCTCTCTCTCTCTCTCTCTCTCTCTCTCTTTTAAGGCAGTCTTTCTACATAGCCCTGGCTTTCCTGGAACTCTATGTAGACCAAGTTGGCCTTTCAGAGATTTGCCTGTCCCTGCCTCCCAAGTGCTGGGGTTAAAGGTGTTTGCCACCACCTCCCAGCTGAAGATCTTAATTTATGTTTATTGGTATTTTATTGCATGTATGTCTGTTCATCACATTCATGCAATACCCTCAGAGGCCAGAAGAGGGCACTGGGTCCCCTGGAACTGGAGTTACAAATGGTTGTTAGCCAACACTTGGGTACTGGGAACCTAACCTGGACCCTCTGGTAGAATAGCCAGTGCTCTTAACCACTGAGCCATCTCTCCAGACCCTTCTATGACATTCTTTTTTAATGTTTTAAAATTTATTTTATGTACCAGCCACTGTTTCCCCTCCCTCCTCTTCTCCCATTCCTTCGCCCATCTCGTTTCTGCTCCCCCATCCACTCCTCAGAAAGGGTAAGGCTTCCCATGGGAGTCAACAAAGTGTGGCATATCAAGTTAAGGTCGGACTAAGCTCCTTCCTCCCTGCATCAAGACTGAGCAAGGCATCTTACCATAGGAAATAGGTTCCAAAAAGCCAGCTCACCCGTTAGGATCAGATCCTGCCCCCACTGCCAGGAGCTCTACAAATAGACCAAGCTACACAACTGTCATCACATGCAGAGGGCCTCGGTCGGTCCCATTCAGGCTCCCTAACTGTTGTTCTAGAGTCCGTGAGCTCCCACGAGCTCAGGTCAGCTGTCTCTGTGGGTTCTCCATGATCATGATCTTTTGTTTTTGTTTTTGATTTTTGAGACAGGGTTTCTCCGTGTAGTTTTGGTGCCTGTCCAGGGTCTCGCTCTGTAGACCAGGCTGGCCTCGAACTCACAGAGATCCACCTGGCTCTGCCTCCCGAGTGCTGGGATTAAAGGCGTGCGCCACCACCGCCCAGCCATGATCATGATCTTGACCCCCCTGGCTCATACAGTTCCTCCTCCCTCTCTTCAACAAGACTCTCAGCAGACAAAGCCATATAACCAAGTATGGTAGACACATCTGTTGTCCTAATATTTGGAAAGTAGAGGCAGGAGAATCAGGATTTAAGAGTCATTCTGGGCTGTGTAGCAAGTCAAGGCTAGCATGAATAACATGAGATTTTTTGTTTGTTTGTTTTTGATTTTTGAGACAGGGCCTATCCCTGGCTATCCTGGAACTTGCCCTGTAGACTAGGCTAGCCTGGAACCCAGAGATATGCCTGCCTCTGCCTCCTGAGTGCTGGATTAAAGGTGTACGCCACAGCATGTTGCCTGGCAACATGAGATCTTATACCAACCCCATTCCCTTCAAAGTAAAACAAGTAGGGATAGTAAAACAATGATTGCTAGGGAGAAGTAAGAGGGTTGAGGTAACTAGGTGGAACATAGACTTTACAGCATCAAAACCCTTGCATGGTGCTGCAGCGGGGAATCCACGCCATTGCCCTGTCAAAACCCATCTGATATACAACATCAAGATTGAACCCTGGGCCAGCAAGATGGCCCAGTGGAAAAAGTACTGGACACACAAAGCTGGCAACCTGAGTTTGATATCCAGAACCCATGAAAGGCTGGAAGGAGAGAACCAGCTCCTAAGGGTTGTCCTGATCCTCATCTGTTTACCATGGCACATGTTCCCACACATACACATCACACGTACACATACAAAAAATATTTTTAAAAGACTAGCAGACTTAGGGGTACCCAGAATGATCAACAGCTTTGTGGGGTTCAGGGCTATGGCAGAGACATGGATGGGAGCTGAGGCAACACAAAAAGACTCAAACATGGTAAAGTCTTTGCTAGTGGTTTAATCTAGGCTTTCAAATTAGCCAGTTTAGCTGGGTGGTGGTGGTACACACTTTTAATCCCAGCACTCAGGAAGCAGGGCCAGGCAGATTTCTGTGAGTTCGAGGTCAGCCTGGTCTACAGTTAGCCAGCTGGAGATAGAACAGGGCTGGGGAAATTGACTTCCGTGCCAGAACTTTGAGGGAATAGTTGCAGAATTCAGACAATGCTATGGTTTGGTCAAGTGTCCCTCAAAGTTCCTGTGTTAAAGGCTTGAAAGCCCTTAAGTCACTGGGGACATGTCCTTGAAAGGGACCACAATACACAGCGGTTGTCTCTTATTTGTGGTTCGCAGTGTAAGGCGTTTACTCTTGAGTACTTCCTTCCCCACCGTCGTCTGGTGGCCTTGACCTGAGGCCCACAGCAATGCAGTTCCCCATCCTGGGCTAGAACCTTCAGGATCATGAGTTAGGTTTCCCTTTTTAAGTTATTTACATATAGAAATAAAACAGTCACTAATACAGGCAGCCAGAGAAGTCTTATACTAGTATGGAATTCACGTCAAGTGACCTAGTGTGGTGGCACAGACCTTTAATCCCCAGTTCAGAAGGCAAGAGACAGGAGATCTCTGTGTTGAGGCTCTAGCTAGGCTACATAGTGAGACCCTGTCTCAAAAAAAAAAAAAAAAAAGGACCAAGTTGAGGGATGGAGTCTGGGGAGGTAGCTTACCTTGCAAAACTGAGGGCCTGAGTTGGATCCCTAGACACATTAGGAAGGCAGACGTGCATTTGTAGTCTTGGTGCTGGGGAGGTAGAGACAAGCAGATCTTTGGGGCTTCTCGGCGAGCCAGTCTAGCCTGTCACCAAGTTGCAGGCCACTGAGGGGCCCTGTCTCAGCAAACAAGGTGGTCAGCTTCTAAAGGAAGATATCTGAAGGGGCTCTCCAGCTTACACGCACACATGCGTGTACATGCACTTGCACACAGAAGGAAACCGGAGCGGTGGCAGCAGGCAGGGTTGGGTGCCTACCCTCTCAGCTACCAGATTTGCAGATGTTCTGTGACGTTGTGTTGGTTACTGTGACAGAACACTTGGTGCGCAAATTGAGGAAGGATGTTTGGTTGCTCACAGTCTGAGGAGGTACAGTCTGCCCTGGTGAGGAGGGCGAGGTCGCAGGAGTGAGGCAGCTGGTCACACTGTGCAGAAGCAGAGAGAAGTCTGCTGGCAGTGGCATATGCCTTTAGTCCCAGCACTCAGGAGGCAGAGGCAGGCGGATCTCTCTGGGTTCAAGGCCAGCCTGGTCTACAGAGTGAGATCCAGGATAGCCAGGGCTACACAGAGAAACCCTGTTTAAAAAAAGAAACATGAGGGAAGAATATATTGGTGCCCCATTCACTCTTTTGTATTCAACCCACCAGATGTTGCTGTCTACATTCAGGATGGGTATTCCCTCAGATAAACCTCCTCTTTGGAAACAGCCTCATAGATACCCAGACACCTGTCTTTTAGGTGACTTTTCTTTTTTTTCTCTTTTGAATTTTTTGAGACAGGGTTTCTCTGTGTAGCCCTAGTTGGCCTTGAACTCACAGAGATCCACCTGCCTTTGCCTCCCAAGTGCTGGGATTAAGGACATGTGCCACCACCACCCAGATCTTTGGGGTGATTTTTAAGTTAACCATTAAAATATCACAAACTTGGGCTGAAAAGATGACTCAGCAGTTAAGAATACTTGTTGCAGTTCTTTTAGCCTAACTGTGGGTATTAACTGTGATAGTCAAGAAAAGATTTTCCGGCCGGGCGCTGATGGCGCACGCCTGTAATCCCAGCACTCAGGAAGCAGAGCCAGGCGGATCTCTGTGAGTTCAAGGCCAGCCTGGTCTACAGAGCGAGATCCAGGACAGGCTCCAAAGCTACAGAGAAACCCTGTCTCCAAAAACCAAAAACCAAAACAAAACAAAAGATTTTCCAGCTTGAAATTCTGTTACAAAATGCCTTAAAAAATAATAAAATGATAATTTTATGTGGGAAAAAAAAAAGAGAGAATACTTGTTGCTCTTCCAGAGGAGCAGAGTTCAGTTCCCAGCAACCATGTCAGGTGGCTCAGAGCTGTCAGGAACCCCAGCTCCAGGGGACCTAATGCCTCTGGTCTCCTCAGGCAGCTGCACCCATGTGCATATACCCACACTTAGAAACATGTCTATACATGCATGATATTTCTTTCATAAAAAATCTTTTAATTGAAAAAAAGATATCCTAAACGTACACCTCATCATCGTATGTGTATGTGGTAGGGTACCCACCATAGCACGTGGTACAGAAGTTGAAAGACAATGTTGTAGAGTGGATTTTGTACTTCCACCTTTACATAAGTTCCAGAGATGGAACACAGGTCATCGGACTTGCACTGTTATCTGCTGAGACATCTTGCCTGACATCATCTACATACACACACACACGCACACGCACACGCACACGCACACCACCCTTAGAGAGAGGTCTCCATGTAAATCAGACTGACCTCACTGTGTAGCTGAGGCTGATCCCGAGCTCCTGCTTTTCCTTTGTCTTCCTCCCAAGTGATTTCAGGCATATACCAGCACATCAACTATAACATATCCTTTAATGTTTTATTTATTTTTGTATTGCTGTGCTGGGATTAAATCCAGGAATTCATTTATACTGGGCAAGTGCCACATCACTGAGTTACAATCCGAGCCCATATCTTCTGTTTTTATCTACATGTTAAATTTCACTCAGTATTTTAGGATAATGAGCCTTTTCCCAAACTGAATGATGTACGTGTGTGTGTGTGTTGCGTGTGTGTGAGTATGTGAATGTGTATGCCCAAAGGCATGCATGTGGAAGCCAGAGAATATCATTAGGAGTCTTCCTCTGTCGCTGCCATTTTCTGGGAAGCTTGCCATGTTCACTAGGCTGGCCATCAAACTGAAGATCCTCCCAGCTCACCCCCATCCTCCTGTGTGAGGATTACAGGCATTTACAGCCACGAATGGTAATTTAAATGGATGTTAGGGATTTCTTGTTTGTTTGTTTCGAGACAGGGTTTCTCTGTGTAACAACTCTGGCTGTCCTGGAACTCACTCTGTAGACCAGGCTGGCCTCAAACTCATGGAGATCTGCCTGACTCTACCTCTCGAATGCTGAGATTAAAGACGTGCGCCACCACTGCCTGGCATGGATGTTACAGATTTAAATAAACTCAGTTCTTCATGCTTCCAAGAGCTCTTACCCACTGAGCCATTTCCCTGGCTCCTGCAGATAACTTTTTTTTTTTTTTTTTTTTTTTTTTTTGGTTTTTCGAGACAGGGTTTCGCTGTGTAGCTTTGCGCCTTTCCTGGAACTCACTCTGTAGCCCAGGCTGGCCTCGAACTCACAGAGACCCGCCTGGCTCTGCCTCCCGAGTGCTAGGATTAAAGGCGTGCGCCACCACCGCCCGGCTGCAGATAATTTTTTGTTTGTTTGTTTGTTTGTTTGTTTTTTTAATTTATTTTATTTTATTTTTCAATATAATTCAACTTTACGTATCAGCCATAGATTCCCCCTTTCTCCCTCCTCCCGCCCCACCCCCCTCCCCCTGGCCCATCCCCCATTTCCATCTCCTCCAGGGCAAAGACTCCCCCGAGGGTTGAGATCAACCTGGTGGACTCAGCCCAGGCAGGTCTAGTCCCCTCCTCCCAGGCTGAGCCATGTTTGTTTGTTTTTTGAGACAGTGTGTCTATGTGTAGCCCTGGCTGTCCTGGAACGTGTTCTGTAGACCAGGCTGGCCTCGAACTCGGGTCCACCTGCCTCTGCTTCCCGAGTGTTGGAATTAAAGGCATGTATGCCACCCTGCCTGACACAAAGAACATTTTTAATGTAAGCTTAAGTGATATTTATATATTTTAAATTTTATTTTTATTTTATATGCGTATATGTCTGTGTGAGGGTGTCGGATCCTTTGGAACTGGAGTTACAGACCATTGTGAGCTGCCATGTGGGTACTGGGAATGAACCCGGGTCTTTTGGAAGAGCAGCTAGTGCTCTTAACCCCTGAGCCATCTCTCATTATTTGCTAACAAATTATTAGTTATCAGTGCCAAGTTACTTAGTATCACTTGCTGATGGGGCCTGAGAGTCTGTATTACTTACTTTCCTATTGATGTGATAAAATACCATGATCCAGGTATATATATGGGTGTTTTGTCAGCATGTCAATCTGCATACCAGAAGAGGTTATCAGATACCATGGACTACAGTTGTAGACGGTTGTGAACTGCCATATTGGTGCTGGAATTGAACTCAGGACCTCTTGATGAGCACCTGGTGCTCTTAACCACTGAGCCATCTCTCTAGCCCCTGATCTCCTTCTTCCAGCCAAGTTGTCCTGAGAATGGCTTTCAGTAGTTCTTACAGCTTACATATGCTTGGCCTAGTGTATTTGGTCATTTTTCAGGGACTTTCTGAAGCCTTTGTGTAAATGGATGGTTCTCTCCCACCCACCAATTCCCAAATAACCACTCAGAGGCTTAATACCACTTATGAATGCTTGGCTAGTAGCTCAGGCTTATTACTAACTAGCTCTTACACTTAAACTAACCTATAATTCTTACCTATGTTTAGCCACATGGCTTGGTACCTTTTCTCAGTACAGCATTCTCATCTTGCTTCCTCTGCATCTGATTAGCGACTTCTGACTCCTCTCTTCTCTTCCCAGCGTTCTCAGTTTGGTCGCCCCACCTATACTTCCTGCCTGGCTACTGGCCAATCAGCATTTTATTAAACCAATTCAAGTAACAAATCTTTACAGTGCACAAGAGGATTATTCCACTGCACCGTTGAGTGGTTTACTTCCTGATCCTAATAAGCTTCCATACTAAGATAGACTGTTTCACCTTTTTTTTTTTCCTTTTTGGTTTTTCGAGACAGGGTTTCTCCGTATAGTTTTGGTGCCTGTCCTGGATCTCACTCTGTAGACCAGGCTGGCCTCGAACTCACAGAGATCCGCCTGGCTCTGCCTCCTGAGTGCTGGGATTAAAGGCGTGCGCCACCACTGCCTGGCATGTTTTGCCTCTTTAGAGCATCCTACATTATAATGAGCTTCACTCCAAGAAGGTTTACTTCCGAGAACATTGCTGCACAACAGCTGAAAAAGCACAGTTCTGGGTTTTATAGATTTGACATGCAGCGCCTTCTCTAACAAATTTCAAAAGTAGATTTGGATTTGGGGTACTCCTTGCTTTCACAGAGGGCCCAGGTTCAATTCCTAGTACCTACATGGTGGCTCACAATCATCTATAACTCCAGTTCCAAGGGATCTGTTGCCTTCTGACCTCTGGGCCTCAGGCACCCATGTGAAACATACACATAAATGCAGATAAAAACATTCAAAAACATAAAATCTAAAGGAATTTGTTGAATAGATTTGGGGGAATTTTATATGATTATCACATACATGTGCCTGTTCAGTTTTCTCCAACCTCACCCACATCTTAGGTATCCAGAACATGGATTTTTTTTCCATTAACATTTCAGCCTTTCAAGCTTCTAGAAGAGTGAGTTTGTTGTAGATGGTTAGAACCACCTTAGGTGGAGAATCCCAGAGCGGTATTTAGCTCTCATGTCTAATTACTTGCTTCCTAAAAGATGACATCATGCAACCCTTAATTTGGAGAAGGTTAAGTTGTGTGTGTTCCCTTTGTCGCATCCTGTTCACCACAGCTGAGAGACTGGGGAGTCCTGGGCATTTGCAGAGCTGGGGTTGCGTTAGTGAAAAGGGATGCTGCATTAATGATGGTTTTTCTGATGGGTTAGGCCTCATGGCAGCTAGTAGGTGTCTGAGCCCCTTGGGTAGATCTTCAGTAATGTCACTTCAGAGGGAAATCATTATTCTCTTTGCAGTAATGAGTTTGGTGACCATGTTGAGTGTGGTTATCCCAGTGCATTATGAACTCTGATTGGTAGCCACACTCTGAATTCTTTTTTTTTTTGTGATAATTTATTTATTTGTAATTTATGTACATTGGTGTTTTGCCTGCATATATGTCTGTGTGAGGGTGTCAGATCCCCTGGAACAGGCATTATAGACAGTTATGAGCTGCCATGTGGGTGCTGGGACTTGAACCCAAGTTCTCTGGAAGAGCAGCCAACACTCCCAACCACTAAGCCATCCCTCTAGCCCCCACACTTTGAATTCTTTGACATGGATAAACATCTATTTGCACTCAAAATATGACACTGACGTCAAAGATGATAATTCCACTTGTCTAAGGAATCAGTGGGTTTATTGGGGGTTACTTACGTGAGTATGGATGAGGGGTTATGGACAGGAGCTTGCCCAATGGGCAGCTACAACACCAAAATGTCTCCCCCTCTGCAATTGCCAGAGATTCATCAACCTCTCAGTTGGGAATAGGATGAAACAAAGGGACTAAACACACCTTAAACTTCTTCAAACTAAGGGCTTCATGATGTCAACCTTTATGTCAAATAATTTCACCTGGAGATAAAATTATTAATATCTCAGAAAATAGGGAAAACACTAATATTTTTAAAAGATGTATTTTATGTGTGTATTCTGTCTGTATGTATGGATATGCACCATTGCATGCCTGGTGCCTTCAGAGGCCGTAAGGGGGCATCAGATACTCCGGAAGTCCAGATGGTTGTGAGCCACCTTGTGTCTGGCTTATTTTACTAAACACAACGATTTCTAGTTCCATCCATTTTCCTTTACAGTTAGATTAAATTCCATTGTGTATATGTACCACATTTTCTTTATCCATTTATCTGTTAGATCTTGTCTGGTTCCATTTCCTACCTTTGAGGCTACTGTGACAAGAGTATATGATCAAATGCCGGGCGGTGGTGGTGCACGCCTTTAATCCCAGCACTCGGGAGGCAGAGGCAGGCGGATCTCTGTGAGTTCGAGGCCAGCCTGGTCTCCAAAGCGAGTTCCAGGAAAGGCTCAAAGCTACACAGAGAAACCCTGTCTCGGAAAAAAAAAAAAAAAAAGAGTATATGATCAAGAGTGGTATAACTGGGTTTCTGGTGCATCAGTTTTTGATGGGTTTGTTGTTTTGTTTTTTGAGACAATCTATTTAGCACTGGCTGTCCTAGAGCTTGCTCTATATACCAGGTTGGCCTCAAACTCACAGAGATCTTTAGTATTTCTGAGGAGGCTCTGTACTGATTTCCATACTGAACTGGCCAATTTATCTTCCCGCCAGCAGTGTTTAAGGGTTGCTCTTTCTCCGAATTCTCACCTGCATTAGTTACTTATTTTCCTGATGATGGCCGTTCTAGAGTGAGATGGAATTTCAAAGCACATTCAGTTTACATTTCACTGTTGACTGAGGAAGCTGAACATCTTTTCAAATATTAGCCATTTGTATTTACTTTTTGTTTATATTGTATTTTGTTTTGAGACAGCGTTTCATGTTGCTCAGTTTGGCTTGAAAATCGTGTAGCTGAGAATAACCTTGATCTTCCTGTCCCCCATTTCCTAACTGCTATGGTAACAGGTCTGACCAACATACCTGATACCATTTCTATTTATTCAAAGAACTGTCTAGTTCATTAATTCATTTAATATGAGGACAGAATCAGGGGTTTTATTGTTTAATTTTTGCAATTTTTTTGATGTATTCTAGATACTAAACTGATGTCTGGTGTATAGTTTGAAAGATTTTTTTTCTCCCACCCCGTAAGCTCTGTTTTGTTGTTGTTCGTTTGTTTGCTTGCTTTTGAGGCTTCTTTAGGAGCAATGATTGAAATGTCCTTTGTCATTCCTCATATAATGTAAGTTGTCTTAGTTAGGAGGACAGCTCCAGCTGCCAATGATAGCTCATATAGCTTCCATCTGGCAGATAGCAATGAATGGTGGAGGTCATGGGCATCTTTAGTGAGGAAAGGGTCTGGATCACACTCCAGCTGCACAACTGCACCATCCCAGGGGTATACATCAGTACCTGGAGTGTTCAGGTGGCCAACACATGAACTCACACTCATACTTGTTTATGACTGGCTTTGCAGTTGTTCCCCAAAATGGGAGGATCCCAATGCTTTGGCTTTCCTTCTAGGTATTTCCTAAGTAACCCAGCCCTATTTTTGTTTCCCACCATCAGTCATTACCTTTGAAGTTGTCATCATTGTCCAAGGTGATGCTCTAGTTGCAGTACCCGAGACTGGCCACCTGGATCTGTGGTACAATCCAGAAAGCAGTACTGCTTTTTAAAATTATTGTTTTCAAAAGATATCTTGTAGGCCTAAGGGATTCGGCTCACCAGGGAAAAGCACATGTTGGCAAGCCTGAGGACCCGAGTTTGCTCCACAGGGCCCACATGATTGAAGGAGGAAATTAGATTTTCATAAGTTGTCTTCTTGACCTATACACACAATAAATAAATGTTAAAAATTATTTGGGGAGCCTGGAGCTCTTGCAGAGGACCCAAGTTCAGTTCTGAGCCCCCACTTCAGGTGGCTCACAACCACCAGTAACTCCATTTCCAGGGAATCTGGCCCCCTCTCCTGACCTCTCAGGACACCAAGCACAAAGGTGATGCATGTGTACACGCAGGGAAAAGACACAACATATACATAAATAAATGAGAAATCATTAGGGTAACTTTTTTTTCTGAGCATAGTGATGTGTGCATATAATCTCGTCCTCAGGAGGCTGAGGCAGGAAGAGTGCCTGAGCTTGAGACTACCAGGACCCAATCTCAGAAACACCAAAAAAAGTTTTTTTCTTACTGCTCCAGTTCTCTTTTTGCTTTGTTTATCTTTTTTTAAGGTTTGGTATTTATTTGATGTTTGTGAGTTGCAGGGATGGGGCGGATTGTACCACAGTGTGTACTGAAGTGAGACAGCTCGCTGGAGTCGGTTGTTTCCTTCCGATATGTAGGCTTCAGGGACCAAATTTAAGCTTTCAGACGTGGCAGCAAGCACCTTTACCTACGAAACCATCTGGCGGGCCCTCCTTTGAGTTTGAGGGACAGTGTCTTGTGGGCTTAAACATGCTTGATAGCCAAGAATAACCTTGAATCACTGGTCCCCCTGCCTGCATCTCCCAAGTGCTGAGGTTCTATAAGTACCACTGCATTCAATTCTCAGTCTTGACTCAGACTCAGTAATTAAAACTTTTCCTTAGAGAAATTGCCAAGCCCAGATGGCTTCACCAATTTACACTAAACATTTAAGGAAGAAATAGCATATCCATGTGGTTTTTTTTTCCCCCCCAGCAAAAGTTGGTTTATTCTGTATATCAAATTTTGGAACTTACTCATTTTTATGGTATATCATAGACTTTCCTTTAATTATGTGCTCTTCTATTACTATATAGAAAGGGATTTTGTTATATGAGAAGAGGTGGGTTTAGACAGTCGTCTGGCTTTTGAACTTGTATCCTTTCTCATCTCTCTACAGTTAGGAAAATTATGTCAGTAACTGCCATGCTCATTCATTTGACACACATTCACATGGGATAAATTCTTTTTTTTTTTTTTTTTTGTTTTTTGTTTTTCGAGACAGCGTTTCTCTGTGTAGTTTTAGTGCCTGTCCTGGATCTCGCTCTGTAGACCAGGCTGGCCTCGAACTCACAGATATCCACCTGGCTCTGCCTCCTGAGTGCTGGGATTAAAGGCATGTGCCACCACCGCCCGGCAGGATAAATTCTTTAAAAAAAAAAAAAGATTTATTTTCCTTTTTGTTTATGTGTGAGTGAGTGTGTATACAAGTGCATTTGTAGGATGCTTACAGAAGCCAGAGGAAGGCTTCTGATCCTTGGGATAAATTCTTAAAGAGTAATTTGGGGACCAAAGGTGTGTAATATATCTGTTCTTAAGTCCAGTCTTCTCAGCCTCTTTGTGGCACCTTCTGTGCCTGTGCCTGTCTGTCACCCCACTTCTTGCTCTGGTCATGGTGAGAACTTCATTCTTTGACTCAATACCTTCTTTCTCACATCCCAGGGTTGGTGTCAGCAGCTGCCACTGCTGACTGGCACCTTAGTTGTTCCAGACACGCTCTTCCTCTTGGTATTGTCTGGCCATGTAGACTGAGCAGGAGCCCTTGCTGCATTTCCATGTTACATGATTTATCCATTCCCTTTTGAAAATGTATTTGCTGACCCAAGCATGGTGGCACGTGACTTAATAACAGCATTCAGGGACAGGATCATGAATTCCAAGCCATCATAGGCTTCATAGCAAAACTCTGATTCACAAAACCCAAAACAAAACAATCACTTCATTATCTGTCTTCCTGAATAGAGCATAAGCTTTCTGAGACCAGAGACAGTGTTAGTCTTTGGTTGTATTCCTTAAAACATGCTTGGTCTTGTTTTTTGTTTGTTTGTTTGTTTGTTTTGTTTTTGTTTTTGTTTTTTGTGTGTGTTTTCGAAACAGGGTTTCTCTGTGTAGCTTTGGAGCCTGTCCTGGATCTCACTCTGTAGATTAGGCTGGCCTTGAACTCACAGAGATCCACCTGCCTCTGCCTCCCCAAGTGCTGGGATTAAAGGCATGTGCCACCACTGCCCGGCTTGGTCTTATATTTATTGAATGAATTTATTTGCTAATTTAACACTGGCAGTTTGTTTGGTGACTAGTGAATGTTACAGTCTTCATTCTGCTTGTTGGCCATCTTTATTTCTGGATTCTGTCACATTTTTCTGCTGAATCGTCTGACTTTTGCATAATAGCTTTATTTTTATTTATTTATTTATTTGAGACAGGGTCCTATGTAGCCCTGGCTGTCCTGGAACTCACTATGTAGACCAGCCTGGCCTTAAACTCACAGAGTTCCACCTGCCTCTGCCTCCAAAGTACCAGGATTAAAGGTGTGTGTCTTCAGTCTTGGGGCATAATAGCTTGTGGAAACATCAAACAGATTGTGACTTCTGCTGACAAAGGATTACCTCTAGTAATTTATGTGTGGTTTTTGTTTAACAGATTCTGAGATTGAGGCTGAGAAGGAGCTATCCATTTTAAACCAGAAATGTTCTGAAGAAGTAAAAACACCAGAATTAATATCACAGAAATTCCCAAGGGCTAAGACACAAACACCTGAATCCCAGGAAGCTTGGGACCATGACGGTCAGGGAGAAGGAAACCAAGGAAGTTCTACTCAGAGTTTGAGGAGAGTTGCTAGAGAGGACTCTCCAGTATGTAGGGAACAGCTTCCAGAAGATGCCCAGATTCCTGCGTTTGACAGACACTTGAATCCAAGCCAAAGTGTTGTTACAATTCCAAGAAATAAAACAGGACAGAGAGTCTTTAAATGTGACATATGCAATAAAACATTTAAATATAATTCAGACCTAAGTCGGCATCGCAGGAGTCACACTGGGGAAAAGCCTTATGAATGTGGTCCGTGTGGGCGGGCCTTTACTCACAGTTCAAATCTTATTCTTCACCAGCGAATTCACACTGGGAACAAACCATTTAAGTGTGATGAATGTGGGAAAACTTTCGGGCTCAATTCCTATCTCCGTCTGCATCAGAGAATTCATACTGGAGAAAAGCCTTTTGGGTGTAATGAATGTGGGAAGGCCTTCAGTAGAAGTTCAAGTCTTATTCAGCATCGTATAATCCACACAGGAGAGAAACCTTACAAGTGTAATGAATGTGGGAAGGCCTTCAGCCAGAGTCCCCAGTTAACTCAGCACCAGAGGATTCACACGGGAGAGAAGCCCCACGGATGCAGTTGGTGTGGGAAGGCCTTCAGTCGAAATGCAAGCCTTATTCAGCACCAGAGGATTCACACAGGAGAGAAGCCTCACAAGTGCAGCCAGTGTGGGAAAGCCTTCAGTCAGAGCTCCAGCCTCTTTCTTCACCACAGGGTTCACACTGGGGAGAAACCCTATGTGTGTAGTGAGTGTGGAAGAGCCTTTGGCTTCAATTCCCACCTTACCGAGCACGTGAGGATTCACACTGGGGAGAAGCCCTATGTGTGCAGTGAGTGTGGCAAAGCCTTCAGCCGCAGCTCCACCCTCATGCAGCACCGCAGAGTCCATACAGGGGAGAAGCCCTATCAGTGCACTGAGTGTGGGAAAGCCTTCATCCAGAGTTCCCAGCTCACACTACACCAGCGTGTGCACACTGGAGAGAAGCCTTATGAGTGTGGGCTCTGTGGGAAAGCTTTCAGCCGGAGATCAGCCCTCACTCAGCATCAACGGATTCACCTGGGAGAGAACCCACAGGAATTTGAGTGTGGCCCAGATTTTGTGTATGACTCCAGCCATCTGTCCACTGGAGAGAGATGTGGCAGGGCCTTCAGCCACAGCGCAAAACTTGTTCTCCAGTGGACAATTAGAAGTGGTGAAAAATCCCAGGGATGTAATGAGTGTGGGAAAACTTTCAGCACCTCCTCACAACCCATGGACTACCAGAAACTTCAAGCTGGGGAGAAACCCTGTAAATGCCCAGAATGTGGTAAAGCTGGTAGTGGAGTGTCATCCCATACTCAACATCATGTGACTCGTGTTGGAGAGAAACCACAATTGAATGATGGATCTGAAAGATACTTAATTCATATCAAAAAGATTTTTCAAGAAAGACATTTTTAATGTGATAAATGTGGAAAACAGTTTAGAAACTTTGTTTTATATTAGGTAGAATGGCATAATGAAAATGAAAGAAACCATTACTAGCAGACTTGCATGTTAGGAGGCTGGAGCCCGTGTGGCGACTGTCTCCATCCACCCCACTCCCCATGCCCAGGGTCTTGACTGACTCAGCACAGCAGGCCACCTTAGCATCAGGTCAAGTTCAGGTTTTTATCAGAGGGCTCAGTTTCAACACTAAAGAGCAGTTGATGGGAGGTTTCTTTTTTTTTCTTTTTTTTTTTTTTTTTTTGGTTTTTGGAGATAGGGTTTCTCTGTGTAGCTTTGCGCCTTTCCTGGAACTCACTTGGTAGCCCAGGCTGGCCTCGAACTCACAGAGATCCGCCTGGCTCTGCCTCCTGAGTGCTGGGATTAAAGGCGTGCGCCACCACCGCCCGGCTGGGAGGTTTCAAGGTATGACAAATCTCTTCATTGGTGATTGTAAAAGAGAAACCCAGAGATCTGGGGAATTGGGTTTGTCACCTTTGAGAATATTGATGATGCTAAGGACAAGATATGGCCATGAATGGCAAGTGTGTGGATGGTCTGGGGACCGAGGTGGCTCTGCCAGTGGCTGGGCTAAATACAGGTTCTCGAGGTGTGGAGGAGACTGAAGCTTTGGGGGGGAGGGGCAGCCACTGTGAGGCAAGGAGTGGGGGGCTACAGAGATATCACCACAGAGTATCAGCTGTGGTGGCCAGAGCTTGGGGCCAGCCCAACAGTGATAAGGACAGCTATGAAGGGTAAGACCGCTGGAGATTGTTCTGGTGGCTGTAATTTAAGATGTCTCAGTCTCCACTGAAGGGCCACGTGCAGTGACCAAGCTGTATTCCCACGGTGTTCTCTTCCTGCCAACAGTGCCCGACTGCTGCTGGCCCCCAGGGATCCTCATCACTGGACTTTTCTTTCTCGTTTTGTTTTGTTTCTTCAATGTTTTCTAAGCACCTGAGCCACAGAGGCAGGCAGACCTCTGTGAGGTTTGAGATTTCAGAGCGGCCGGTTACATAGATCCTGTCTCAAAAAAAGAAGAAAGTTCTGAGAAGCATTTCAGATTTTACTTTTTGTTTTTACTATGACTTCTGTGTTTTGTTTTTTTGCTTTTGTTTTTTCCTAAAAGATTGTCAGCACTCTTGTGTGCATTGTTTTTTACTGTTTTTTTTTGGGGGGGGGGGTTGAGGGGGGTTTGTTGTATTGCCTTTTTTCACTATCTACTGGGGTCATCCAGTGAGGTTGGGTGCCTTCACTCAGTTCTCTGAGAGCAAGTGGACTCTGAATCTACTATTTTTTTTGGAAGTTGAGCAAGCTGTGGTTTTCTCCAACTCCATATACTATTTCTCAGTGAAGCATGGGTGGACAACAGTGGGCAGCAGGCCTGCCTGAGTCCAGCCTGCACACCTGCCGTGCTGTGTGCCCCAGTGTCAGTACAGACAGTGGGAGATTCCTGATGATGTTTATTTATCTTGTACTTTTTTACTGGAAGATGTATGAATAAGCCATGGATGTTGCATTTGCAATGGCTGAGGAGTTCTTATACCTGGTTTCCTTCGGTTTTATGGAGCCAATTAAAAGACTGAAATCTCTCCATCTGTGGGGACGCGGTGTGAGTCAATATGGAGCTTGCCTCGTATGTACAAAACCCTTGGTTTGATGCCAGTACTGTGACAGCTGGGCGTTTTGGTACACACTGTTCCTTTCAGCACTCCAGATACGGAAGCAGGAGGATGAGTTCAAGGTTATCCTTAGCTACATAGCAAATTTGAGACCAGCCTAGGCTATATGAGACCCCATTGTAGGTGGAAGTTTTCCTGTGTCCTGCCCAGTACACAGCCTCTCAGACCCAAATAAACTCACAGAGGCTTATATTATTTTCAAATATATGGCCTAATGGCTCAGGCTTCTCACCAGCTGGCTCTTACACTTAAATTAACCCATAATTCTTATCTATGTTTAGCCACATGGCTTGGTACCTTTTCTCTGTTCTGCCTTGTCATCTTGACTCAACCCTTCCTCTTCCCAGAATTCTCCTTGTCTGCTTACCCTGCCTATACTTCCTGTCTGGCTACTGGCCAATCAGCATTTTATTTATCAACCAGTCAGAGCAACACACATTCACAGCATACAGAATGACATCCCACAGCACCCCATCCAAAACAAAACAGAAAACCAACTAAGTAAATAATGAGTGCCCGCAAGCAAGATAAATTGAGGGATTGCTAGTCATATTAAAATGTAAAATAAACATGGGGGAATTCATCCTGTGTGGACGTTCCTGTTCCATGCAGGTGAGCTGTATGGCACCACACTGCTGAGTGAGTGAAGAGCACTAGACGTGGTCCCAGCTAGTTCTTTCAGGGCCTTACCTTTGGCTTTGGCTGACTAGATGCCCCAATTATCTAACCTCATTGTCTACAAATTGTATATTTTTTGATGCCCACAACCCTTGACTGCCAAGGAAGCTAACTGGTGTTGTGGTACTTCTCTCGGATAGGTGAAGATCATCCACATATGGAAGTGGGCACATCTGAGTAGGGAGACTGAATTTCTCCAAAATTTGTTCAAGTATCTGACGGAAAAGGTTAGGAGAATCACTGAAGCTCATTAATGTTGTTGCTTTCTCCAAGAATGAGGTCTTCCCATTCAAAGCAAAGAGGTCTCTGCCATCAGCTAGAAGAGTGCAAGCCCCAAAGACATTTTTGTTTTCTTTTTTGTTTTTTGAGACAGGGTTTCTCAGTGGTACAGTCCTGACTGTTCTGGAACTCACTATGTAGACCTGGCTGGCCTGGAACTCACAGAGATCCACCTGCCTCTGCCTCCTGAAGGCAGGGATTAAAGGTGGATGCCACAACCTCCTGGCCCAAAAGACATCTTTTAAATCTGTGGTCGTAGTTCTTTCTGAGGAGATGTATGTGTTGAGGACCACAGGGTGTTTACTTTTAACAATCTGATTAATTGCTCTAAGATCTTGGGCAATGTATTCAATATGAACCATTGTACTTTTTTTTTTTTTTTCCTGGAGCTGAGGACCGAACCCAGGGCCTCGCGCTTGCTAGGCAAGCACTCTACCACTGAGCTAAATCCCCAACCCCCATTGTACTTCTTGACTGGTAGGATTAAGGTACTGAAGGAGGACATACAGGCTTTAAGAAGTCTGTCTGTACCCGTGATGGTGGTGGTGGTGGCGGTGGCGGAGGCAGTGGATCTCAGTGAGTTTGAGGCCAGCCTAGTCTACAGAGTGAGTTACAAGACAGGGCTACACAGAAAAACCCTCTATCAAAAAACAAAAACAAATAAAAAAACTAAAAAAGGATAAGTGAAGCCGGGCGTTGGTGGCGCACGCCTTTAATCCCAGCACTCGGGAGGCAGAGGCAGGTGGATCTCTGTGAGTTCGAGGCCAGCCTGGTCTCCAAAGCGAGTTCCAGGAAAGGGGCAAAGCTGCACAGAGAAACCCTGTCTCAAAAAACCAAAAAAAAAAAAAAAAAAAAAAGGATAAGTGAGCATTTAAACAGCCACCAACACACCTTTGAATTATTTAGTGATTGTTTTTAAATTTCCTACAAGCTATGAATGTAGCATAGTTGTATGAAGTCAGCTGATTGCTTTTTTGAATGAAGACCCATCTTTGAATTTCATATTCCAAAGAGATCATCTAGAAAAGGCTTATGCTCTTGTAAGTCTTCTTACTTGAAAAATAAGGAGAGCATTCACAAATCCAATTTCACCACCCTCTAAGGGAACCCACTGGACAGGTGGGTACACTGACTGGGGAGGGACCTTGTGTGGTCGAGCTTTGGGGTATTGGAATATGAAATTTTCTACATCCTTCTTACATTGTTCTAACTCCAGTCTTAAGTTGGGGTAAGAGGGACTTCTGGAAGGGAGCTGGGAGTGGGAGATGAGGAGTTGGAAGAAAAGTAGGTTCCATATTTCTCCTACAAACAGCATGTTCAAGCCTCTAACAAAATATCCCACTTCTGGTACCAACTTCTATCTGAGTTATTGTTCAGTTGCTGTAGTGAAACACATTGACCAAGACAACTTGTTGGAGAAAGGGTTTAATTGGGGGCTTGCTTACAGTTTCAGAGGGTTAATCCATAGTTATCATGGTGGCAGGCCTGTGTGGTGCTGTAGCAGTAGCTGAGGGCTTGCATCTGATCCACAGGTTGCAGGCAGAGAGAGAGAGACTGGGCCTGGCATGGGCTTTTGAAATTTCAAAGTCCTCCCCAGTGACACACCTCCTCCAACAAGGCCACACCTAATCCTTCCCAAACTGTTTCCCCAACTGGGGACCAAACATTCAAATACATGAGCCTAGGGGATCATTCTCATTCAAACCACTACGTACCCTGATTAAAGCAGTTTAGGGAAAAAGAGTTCATTCATCTTCATTGTAGGCTTCAGTCCATCACTGTGGGGAAGTCACACCATACAACAGGTGATTCTAGATTGTATGGACAAAATAGTGCTCTTAGCTGCAGAGCCCTCTCTCCAATCCCTAGAGCTTTTCTTTTTATGACACAGGGTCTCGTGTATCATAAAATATCATATCGTACACAGCTGGCCTGGGATTTGCTGTGTAGTCAAAGGTGACCTTGAACTTAAGATCCTCTTACCTCTACCTCTCTAATGCTTTATTATAGGCATGCACCAAGTCTGGTTTACGTGGTGCTAACAACCAAACTTAAAAGTCTTAAACATGCAGAGTCTTATGCGTGTTACACTAGGCACCCTACAGACAGTTTCATCTTAGGCACCTTTTTTTCTCAAGCACATGATGTAGAAAATAACATCTAAGCTTTATTTGGGAAGGAAGAATTGCAGCAACACATTTGAATAACCATAAAACATTCTGTTTGGCATTGTGTTCCTGCGGGTCTTCTGTCCTGGAAATACACTGAGTAAATTAAAGCCATCCCCCAGCTTAAGCTCGTTGGGGCCCCCAGATCTC
>CABHPR010120953.1:0-15389 GCA_902168415.1 Peromyscus melanophrys
AAAAAAAAAATGACAGCAACCTCCATTTATCGCTTAACCTATTGATGTGCTCATGGTGGTACCATTGATTTCCAATCTCAAGGCAACCTTTTCTTGCTGCTGGGAGCCAAGGTTCTATTCATTTATTATTGTGTGTACTTGTGGGAGGGAGATGGGTCTCATCGATCCAGCTGTGCACCAGCTGGTAAATATTTAATGTTTATTCCCATCACTGAAATTATTTCAGATTTGGATATTGACCATCATTCACGTAATAGATCAGTGTAGCCTGCAGTATATAACACGCTCTTTAACAGGCTACAGTCTCTTTCATTATTGCAGAGGTTATGTGGATGTTGTAAATTTGCTGTGGTGTGTCTAAATGACCTACAGTCTACATTCGAAATTTAGCTCATCTTGATGTCTTTTGGTGGGGGTCCCTACTCTCTCTTAACAATTGCATACTTTTAGAATGACAAATCTTTGAAGATGCGAATTTCAACCTTTAAAATTACTAAGACATCAGTGTTTTTTCATGTTATTTCTAGCTAGAAACCCTTTACTGAACCAGCTCAGAGTGTGCCTTAGAGTATGCTCTCAGATGCGCACAATGACTTTACTCCATGCTATTAGTTATTCGCAAAAATTTTTCAGGTTTGGGCTTTAATTCTGACATTGGTGGTGTTCCGCCTGTCTGTCTTTGAAGCAATTGTTACTTTGCAATCTATCATATACTGCTTGGCTGGTACAGGGACCGGGTCTATTTAGAAATATTTGTAGTAGTTCTTCTGGAAGCTTATAACCTGCCAACCTCATTGTGATCAGTTAGATTTTGATTTCAGGATCACTTTTGAAATTTTAGTCATTGCATTTATTTATTCCTGTTTCATATACTTCAATTATTACATGTTACTTCTATACATGGAGCCTATGAATACTTCTTTTTCCTCTGCTTTTTTTTGTGTGAAGCCTACCTTGCCTCCACATGAGAAGACTTTTGAAAATTATTTCTTTAATTTATTGAGATTATTATATAATTAGATCATTTCCCCTTTCCTTTTCCTCCCTCCAAACCCTCCCATATACTCCCCCTTGCTGTCTTTCAAATTCATGGCCTTTTTTCATATATATATATTCTTAGGTACATAAACACAACCTTCTCAGTCTGTGTAATGTTACTTGCGAGTATGTTTTCAGGATCATCATTGGGTATTAAATAACCAATTGGTGTGCTCTTCCAAGGGAAGACTAGTCCTCTCGCATTCTATGATTGCCTGTAGTTTTTTTGTGAATTTCATTTTTTCCCAGTGATTTTTGACTTAGTTTTCCTGGCTTTGAACATCTACAACCATTACTATTCACATTAAAACCTGGAGAACTGGTCTAGATATCGGCCAACTACAGGACCATCCAGCACAATGAGAAACCAGCAGTCCTTTCAAGGGAGAACTCCTATGTTGCTTGATCCTTTCTGGCCTTCAGGACAGGTGCTCCTGTGTCCTAGTGACAGTGCCGATTTTCAGTGCTGGGCTGGCAGTAGTTATGCTTCCATTTAAAATGTGAATAAATAAATATTAACTATAGCTTATCATTAAAAATTGCACATTACCCTGGCTTCCCAGTAAAATTAGTACTCTTATCTTCTGAGGAAGCTCACAAGAGCACGAGAGATATAGGGTTTCTAAATACATTTTATAGAGGTCATTAAATGGACAGAAAATTAGAAAACAGAATGTATTCATTACTTTTCTATTACTGTGATAAAACACCATGACCAAGGCAACTTTTAGAAGGAAGGGTTTATTTGAGCTTACAGTTTTAGAGGGATAAGAGTTTATCATGATGGGGAAGCAGACAGCATGCATGCCGGCCAGAGGGCAAGCTAAGAGCTCACCTCTTGAGCCATAAGCAGCAAGCAGAGAGGACAAACTTCAAATGGCATGAGTCATTGAACTCAGTGCCTTCTCAGTGCTTCTTCCAACAAGGCCACACTTCCTCAGCCTCCCCAAACAGAAACACCAGGTGGTGACCGAGTATGCAAATGACCAAGACTCTGGCAGACATCTCATTCAAACCTTTACACAGCATATGTTACTCATTCTATGTCTAATTAAGCAAATTCCCTTAAAGGGTAATTTTTGCATAGTTATAATAAGGCATATTTAAATATGTTGCAAGACAATGTTTATCTAAATAAAAACAAAATAAAAAACAAGCAAAATAGTATGAGACCTGGATGAACAGAAAGGCTCTCATTGGAATGTGTTCATGTCAACTCTGCCTACTTGGACTTCCTGTTTCTAGAATTGTGATAGAAGTCTCTGTAGTTCCCAAGTGACCCTCTTCATTGTATTTTCTTTGTTTTGTTTTGTTTTGCTTTGTTTGCTTGTTTGTTTCTTTCTTCCTGAGACAGGAAACTACACAGTTTCTCTGTGTAGTGCCGGCTGTCCTGTAACTCACCCTGTAGACTGGCCCCAAACTCAGAGATCCACCTAGCTCTGCCTCCCTGGTGCTGGGATTAGAGGTGTGTGCCATCATGGCTGACTCTTTATTGTATTTTGTTATGGCAACTCAACTAAGACACCATCACATCTTGAGACTTCTAATAAGCAGGAATTATTTATCTAAAGCCCCCAAGAAGACATTCTGATAATTCTCTATGGTCAGACATGTACTACAAGCTCGTTACTGAGCCATTTAACAGCAAGGGAAGTGGGTTTCTCCTAGATTTTCCAGTTGTTGTGGTTTGAAGAAGAAATCACCCCATATTCATGTGTTAGAACACTTTATCCTCAGTTTGTGCTCCTGTTTGGGAGGTTATGAAATCTTTAGGAGGTGGAGTCTACAGATGAACAAATGTACAATGGAGGCAGGCTTTGAGGTTATATAGTCCAGTTCCACTTGCTCTCTCTGATTCTTGTGTTCTGATGAAATGTGGTCACCCAGCTTTCTGTCTCTGTGGCCATGCCTTTTCTGACTGTTGCCAGCCTTCACTGCTATGGTGGACTCCATAACTTTGGAACTGTAAACCAAAGTAATTCCTTCCTTCCCTAAGTTGCTTTTTGTCAGGGCATTTTATCATGGCAATGGGAAAGAAACTAATATACCAGGTATGGATCTGGATGAGAAATAGATTTTTCTGAAATGAGAGATGGATTTCATAAAATCCCACAAACAACTTTCAAGGTACAGGAACTTCCTAGGGTATGATTTATGAATAACACGTTACCATACCATTAGGATATACGTCATAGTAACATCTCTAGGGAGAGCACCTGGGAAAGTATCTTTCTTTTTTAACATATTAGGATAGTTTAAAAAAAAATCTTAACTTTCATACAATGAAGAAATTAAATGTGGAAAATTTTGGCATTTGTTACATTTCTATTTTATTTTATTCATTTAAAATGTGACAGTTAAGCCTTGAACCTCATACATACTCAGCAAGCATTCTACCACTATGATATATCCTAAGCCTGACACATATTTTAAATTCACATTTAAAATAAAATAACAAAGTGTTGGTTAATTATTATCCATCTTCAAATTAAATGGTTACAACGGTTTAGTTTGTCAGAGAATTTGACATTCTTTTGATTTGAGCTTTACTGTATCTGTGTAAGAAGATAGGAAAACATAAATGCCCTTATTCCAGAGGTATGCCGTGGATGGAAAAGCAGAGTGATTACAAGTAATGCCACTCTCCTGCCACGCCAGGCCTTCTCATGATATCATGCACTGTGTGTCGATCTTCGACTCATTTTGTCTCCTCTGCTAACCTCTCTGAGATGTAAGGGCTCTATCTTTTTGTAGTCTAGTTTTCAGGATTTTAAGATTCAGCACACATTTCTTGATTATAGATGATCTGCTGAACTAAGGCAAAATGAAAAATCTTGAGTTTGAATCTTTCCCTGACAGTGACAGACTTCTAGAAAAAGCAATTAATCTGCTGTCTGGATCAGTCTTAGAGGGCACTATTTCTATGCAAGCAAATTTACTTTCCTGCAGAAAAGACAATTTGATGTCTGTTTCCTTTCTGGTGCTACTTCGTAGAATTTCTCACAAATTAAAGTATCATTTAAAAGCACACAGTCCTTAAGACACTGGAAAAACCTGAGTATTATGAAGGAAATCAAAGGTAGATATAAATACAGCTAAAATCAAAACAAATAAAGACAAAACAAGAAGAAAAACAGAAACCTTCCTGCAGAGGCAATCAGGCCTTTATCCAAGAGAAGAGAATAGTTAACTGGAAACATCAAGCTAATAGATGCAGTCCAGGATGAGGTGAAAATATCAGCATCCATGAATCACGCTCATGATGGTTAGCCTTCCTTGTCTATTGATTGGATTCATAATTCAATTGCCACTCACTGTCCTTAGTAGATCTCAGAACCATGGCACTGCCTGATTTGGGGCTTGTTCTTCCCAAACTGGTAGTTAAACAAAGCCCTGTTTTCTCGAAAGTAGCCTGTCTCAGGCATTTTGTTCTAATGTCACAAAGCTTGCTAACATAGCCTGGTTTTTGACCACTGCTTCATTGATTCTAACAGAATAGCCTGTGTAGGTCATTTTCCATCACTGAGCACAGAGGGGAGAATCCTCCATGAATATCACAGGTGATGCCCCAAGACCATAATCTAAGCACAACCAGGAAAAGAGATGGAGTTGTATCAACATCGTCTGAGTCATTTGAAAAGTAGGCTTATCATTCTTTTCTGTTTTCACCTTGATCAACTCTTTTCCATCTCCACACATCTTAGTCGTTTTATTGCTATGAAGAGATACCATGACCACAGCACCTCTCATGAAAGAAAATATTTAAACCATATAATTGGGACTAGCTTACAGTTTCAGAGGTATAGTCTACGGTTATCCTGGTGGGGAGCATGGAAGCATGCAGGCGACATGGTGCTGAAGTAGCTGAGACTTGATCCACAGGCAGCAGAAAGAGAGAGCCACTGGGCCTGGCTCGGGCTTCTGAAAACTTCAAAGCCCACCCCAGTGACACACTTCTTCCTAATCCTTTCATATAGTGCCACTCCCTGTGGACTAGTCATTCAGATCTATGAGCCTAGGGGGGACATTTTATTTTCGTTTAAACAACTATACCACATAACATTGTTTTTTTTTTTTTTTTTTTTTTTTAACCAGTATTTTGATGGCAATTGAAACTTATAGGGATATATGAATGGGCAGTTACAGAGATGCTTTTCAGGTAATAAATATCTTTGTTTTAGAGGATATTTTGTACACAAAATCTTAGAAGGAAAATATTGACATAAATGTGCTTTAATGTTTATTTAGAATATAACACTTCCCAGTAATGTGTGAGTAAATAAATGGGAGGAACCAAACTTTTTCTTGTCTACTGGTTACTAAACTAGGTCACTGTTTACTTGTAGTGGATGCATGTTTTTATGAATGCTATTTGTACAAAACTAAAGTATAATCCTTGCACATTTAGCAAATGAAAGAGAATAATTTGAAAGCTCAAGAGAGTACAGTGTTTCTGATGTAGAGATAAGACTCTTAATTTGATTTATTTTGTTTGTTTTTTGAGACAGGGTTTCTTGGTGTAACAGCCCTGGCTATCCCAGAACTTGCTTTGTTGACCAGGCTGGCCTCAAACTCACAGAGATCATCTGCCTTTGCCTCCCAAGTACTGGGATTAAAGGCTTGCACCATCATGCCCAGCTTCTGAATATGATTTTAAAAGTGTACATTAAAAAAAATGAGCAATTTCTGTTATGGTAAAAGCTACGTTACTCAACACTTGTGTCTTGAGTTCATGAACTAACTAGATCCCTTGCTATTGGTCCTTAAAATAACCCTGTCTGCATTTTAGATACTTTCCCAGAGAAAACATAAAGAATAAGAAAGAAATGTCACTCCTGTGTATGTTTTTCAGGCCTGATCATTTGATATTAGATAACCAATTGGTATACTCTTTCCCAAGGGAGACTATTTCTCCTCCTCTTTTCACTCCTTAGTTGTCTACAGTTCTTTGTGTGTGACTGAGGCTTCCTTGGCTTTCCCCTCATCCATGGTAACATGTCTATTGTTGTCTTCGCTCAGCTCACACCACCGCAATCATAGTGGTGACACTTTGTGGCAGTAGCCTCTGACATTACTAGGAGTCACAACCTTACAGCATTTGAAAATAACAGCAACTAATGAAAAAGTAGAGGTCATGAATTTGAAAAAGAGCAGGAAGAGGTATTTGGGAGTATTTGGAAAGAGGAAAAGGAAGAGAGAAAAAATGTGATTATATTATAATATTAAATATACAAAGTAATCATTTCATAAAAAAAGAAAAGAATGAACCAATTCTGGTAGCCAGAGGAAACCACACTATTTGAAGTACAGGTTACAGATCCCTACTGTCCTTGCCTTCTCACTTTTTAAGGCCACGTTAGACTCTAAGAATTGCTAAGTTTTAATGATGTGTTGAATTGCTTGTTAACCTTGTAGCTGTTTGGGTTTAGTAAAGTATATCATACTTATTTAATTAACAGAGACTCTGTCCTAATTAACTGCACATGACTGTCAAGTTATTCTCTCCATAAAGCATTTCTTGATTCTAGGAAAAGCCAAACTTTAAATCATAGGTTAGGTAGGGAAGTGTATTGAAATTCTGGCAGAATTGCCAATCTCTTAATAATATTTTCCATAATAACTCTTAGGGCTAAATTATGAAAACTTTTCCTATTAAAGTGGATTCATACATTAAATATGACAAGTTCTACTGGGTTTAGGTAGTAGATACTGCTTGAGCATGAAGGCACTCTTTAGTTATATAGATACTCAGTAAATATTTCCCCAAATGGACAGCTGATGGGCATTGCTAGAGGAGGAAGTCAAGTGTTCTTAGGTGAGGCAGGGTATGAAATAAAATTGTTTGCTAATAGTAATTTGAATATGCTCAGTTTCAGTCTGGGGAATGGGATGAATGGCTTCACCAATGTATTTTTTAAAAAAATTATTAGATTTTATTCATTCTATTTTATGTAAGTATGCTTTGCATGCATGTATTTGCACCATGTGCATGTTTGGTGCACATGGATATCCTAAAAGAGTATCTGATTCGTAGAACTGGAGTTATGGATGGTTGTGAACCACCATGTGGAAGCTGGAAGTCAAACATGGGTCCTTTGTAGGTGGTGGGAATCAAACCTGGGTCCTCTTCAGGATCAACAAGTGCTCTTAACTACTTGGCCATCTCTCCAGCCCCCTGACCTCAGTAATTTCTTTAAGATCAAAGACTCAATGACATTTCCCTATAGTTAACTAATTTACATCATTCAGCACAAGCAATTTCAAACTCTATATTCAGACCCTTATACACTCCATTGTTTGTTTGCATAAGGAATGCGCCCATGCTCATGATATCTGAATATTTCTAAATAAGATCCTTGCTAAATTCACAATTTGAGAATCCACACCTTGCCCTATGACTTCTGCTAATTTTAAGGAGCTTTTGTTTATAGAGTTGTCTGCATTTTGTACTTTTTTTCCTTTTGAAAATCCAACTAGTTTACTGGAGTTACTTACAAGGCTGTGAGTGAGGGGTTACTTGCAAGAAGGTGGAAGACTCACAAACAAATGCATCAACAAAATCCCACTCCAGCATGGGTGATAGCTCACAGAAGTTGTTTCTCTGATGCTTTCCTCATGAGTTATAGACAGTTTGGCTGATAGAATGGGCCTTGTGCCTATTTTGAAAATCTCACATCAATTCCAGAATTAAACATTATCTGCCTGATATATTCAAAGTCGATTTCAAATACTCCACATCCTTTACTAAACTTTATAAAGTTACTCAGAAAAACAAAATACATTCCATCTCCTTAGATAGTATGGGCCATAACTGATAAAATGAGATAAATATATGCAGGAACATAGCAGGTAGGAGAAAAGGAGGTCACTGGGTTTCTAGAGTCTCCCAGTACATATCATTTTTTTTTTTAAAGATCAATATTCAGTTAGGTGAGACCAGCTAGTCAAATATTTTCCAAGTCTAATTTAGAGTTCCATCCCAGTGACCAATCACTTCATTGCAGATGTGTAGCACAAATTGTTAGAAGGTCTTATTAATAAAAGCAAACTCAGAGCCAGGTATTGGGGTGAACGCTGAAAGATCAGAGAGACAGAACAAGCCACAGCTAACTTCAACTCACCAATTCCTCAGCTGATCTAGTTTCCTCAAACTGGAAGCCTCTGTGTCCTCATCCGAATGGATCTCAGTTGAACTGCTGCTAAAAGCAGAAAAGCTTTACCAGGCTCTAGTTCCTGGTCCTCACACCTTATATACCTTTCTGCTTCCTGCCATCACTTCCTGGGATTAAAGGCATGTGTCACCATGCCTGGCTGTTTCCAGTGTGGCTTTGGACTCACAGAGATCTGGATGGATCTTTGCCTCCTGAATGCTAGAATTAAAGGTGTGTGTGCCACCATTTTCTGGACTCTATATCTAGTGGCTGTTATGTTCTCTGACTCCAGATAAGTTTATTAGTGTTCACAATATATTGAGGAACACAATATCACCACACAGATGTCATACATCAGCTGCAAACATATCCTCTTTCCTTCTTTAGCCTCATACCCACTAAAATTATCTTAGAAACTTTACTTTATGGCATAATAACTCCTTTGGAAGCCCTTGAATGCAGCCTGCCTAGAGTTCCTTAGCAGTCATCTCTGGGTGTGAACTCCCTAACATCTGTGCTTTCAGTAGGATGTGGTCTGGGAAAATGGAACAAAGGCAAAATTATGACACAGTACTGCGTAGCCGATGCTGGAAAGAACTGCTGTTCAATATGGTTTCTGTTAGGGATAAAGATACTGTAACCAAAAGGTGTTCTATTGAGACATATTAGAACTATAGTACTTAGAATAAAGATATTGTTATAGTTTTTTCCCCTGTACTTACAATCAAATCTTCATTAAGCCTATGGGACCACCTGGTACTGTTCCATTGAGTGAAAAATTCAATACAGATAATACATCCAGCTGGGAATACTTATTCAAATGAATGCTTTTTACAATTTTTTTTAATAAAAATAGGTTTTAATACTCTGAGAATGGCGTGAGATTTTAATTTAATTGGATGCTCGTCTAAATTAGACTGAATTATAGTTGAATATTTCCTTATCACTTGAGAAATGCTATTGAATGTCTTTTGATTGTTTTCCTAGTCACAGCTGAGTCTAACAATTTTTTTCTGAATATATTTGAGAGTTTGCAAAATTTCCTTACAATAGAGACTTAAACAATTATATGTTTAAATTTAGTTAGTAGGCCACTTAAGTAATTATGTCTTTAAATATACAGAATGAGGCCATGGTGTTTGTTTATCCATAGGCTTCTATGGAATGATGGATCTATACACTTATCTCTCTCTCTAAGCTTGCACTGAATTACAGATCACACTGCCTTCCCTTGGATGTCACTTGTTTTCACTGCTTTCTGAGATGCGTTTTATTTTACTTTAATTTTTTTTTTCATTTAATCCAAGAATTAGCACAATTATCCCTTTTCTTCCAAGGGCTATGGTGTCTTCATGATGCTCAAATTCTCACAGCATTGAAGAGAATTTAAATTGCATTTGAAACATTCAATGGCTACAGCATTTACTCCTTTTAAGGGTGGCTGGATGTCAAAAAAGAAGTTTGTCTTTTTTCAATCAGTTTTTGCACACACACACACACACACACACACACACACACACACACACTCACATGCCCTTCCCCCCATGCACACACACTATTTTCATGGAAGCCTATGAAAGACTTTACTAAGATTCAATGCTTTCTGAGGATCCCTTATTTGTAACAGGTCTTGTTTTGGACAGCCAGCTCCCAAATAATGACACAGAGACTACTTATTAAGTATGGAAGCTTGGCCTTAGCTTGGGCTTGTTCCCACTTAGCTCTTATCATTTAAATTAGCCCGTTCATATTAATATATGTTCTGCCATGTGGCCTGGTACTTCTCCTCCATACTGTACGTCCCCCTTCCTCTGTGTCTGGCTGGTGAATCTACACCTCATATTCTTCTCCCGAGTTCTTCTCTCTCCCCAGAAAACCCACCTATCTTCTCCTGCCTAGCTATTGGCCATTCAGCTCTGTATTAAGCCAATCGGAAGGTGCCTTGGCAGAGACACATCTTCACGATGCACAAAAAGATTATTCCACAACACTTACTTGTATGTAAACTGAGGTGCGGAGCAAGAACACTCCTCTCTCATTAGTTTGTTGTCAGACTATTTTGAGTACATCCGTTTATTTCTCAGGAAAAGCTATGTGAGTGCTGCTTTGGAGTTTCTGTACCAAGTGTCTTATTCTACAGAAGCATTTCAGCTGACAGCACACACTCTTCCTCCTCTAAGTCAAGAAGGGAAGCCTTAGAGAAGTGAGTGATCTAAGTTAACGACAGAGCTTGTGGTTCTCTCAGGGACAAATTTCTGATGCTCATGTCAGAACATTCCCACATTTGTAACTACCTATTTCAGGCCAAGCAGATAGGGCGTGATGGTATTAGATAGTATGTGCTTCTTAATCTTTATGACTCCAAGTATTTCACAGGACATATCTGTGGCAAGCACATTGATAGTTGCTAGTTAAGCAAATTTCATTTAAGCAGTATGAGATTTAAGGAAACTAAACAGGTGGTTATATTAATTCACCTAAAACAAAGTATCAACAAGAAAAGCAGTAGGATTGTTATTCCAATAGTAATGATTCCAGATGAGTGGTTGGAACGAGTTTTCATACATAATTTTAGATAAATAGTTCCAACACAAAAATCAAAAGTTTGGGGAGTCTGATATCAGAAAGCTCTGGTTCAAATCAGCTCTCTGACATTGATTGGCTGTTACTATAGTCCAAGATTCTTGGAGGACACTTACGGAGGCATGAAAGTATGTGATATTCAGCAACAGGACATGTGCAGACCACTGTGAGAGCATGGGGAAGGCTGGGGGTGTTGGGGAATTCACACTTGATGCTGTGTAATTGAGAGTTAATATTCAGACTTGTGTAATCTGGCACCTGCAAAGATGACTCTGTTGGACTACGTCACTTGATCATCAATACTTCCTCTCACTAATATGATGTTAGAATGCCCAAGATTACTCTACAAGGCCTCAGGAAAATACAAATATAGAATAGTGTAATACTTCATAATATACATTCTCTTCTTGCAGCTGTGTGGTGGTATTTTATTTGTGCTGAAATGTGGTGATATTTTATTTGTATGTTAATAAATAAAGTTTGCCTGGAAATCAGAGGTCATAGCTAGCCATAAACAGAAGTCAGGTAGTGGTGGCACATGCCCTTAATCTGATCACATGGCAGGCAGAGTCTCTGTGTGTTCAAGGACACAGCCAAGCATGATGACACATGCCTTTAATCCCAGTACCAACCATAGAGACCTGGAGGTCTGTATAGATAGACAGTGATGAGGAAGTGAGGTAGCTGGGTTAAGAGCCAATGAAAAGACAGAACAGCAAGGCAATAAAGGCACAGTTTAGATGGGAAGAGGTTCTCTTGGGAAGCTATGGAGATGTGGTGAGCTAAGGTTAGTTGGTGGCTATCACTCTGGTTTCTATGGCTTTCACCCCTGTATTTGGCTCTGTGTTTCTTATTTAATAAGACTGTTTAGAAATTGTCTATACAGCTGTTAGCTGATTATTAAACTGAGATTTGGGTAAGTGAACTAGAAAAGGTTATGCAGACAATAAAATATCATAAAGCCCTACAAAAGAAAGGAAACCTGCCGTATATGACAACATGAATGAACTGCAAACACATTAGGCCTAGTGAAGTCAACCAGGCACTAAAGGACAAACACTGTGTAATTCTTCTTGGACAAAGCATCTAAAATAGCCAAACAGAATAATAGAGAGTAGGTATGGTCACCAAGGATGGGAGTTGCTGTTCAATGGGTATAAAGCTGGATGACCTTGTGCATAGAGTAAGGAATACTTCATTATGCATTGAAAATTGAAAAGGGAGCAATCTTGTTGTGATGATTAATCTTCATCGTCAACTGACAGAAGTTAAAATCACCATGGAATGTTTTCAGAAAGACTTAACTGAAGGCTCACCTTAAAGATGGGCGGAACCATTCTGTAGGCTAAGGACCCAGACTGAATGAAAGGTGGAAAGTATGGGTGGGAGGCAGGGGGGGTTGGAGCACCAGCATCCAGGGCTCTGCTTCCTGCTGCAGATGTCATGTGACTTGCGGCCTCACGCTCCTGCCATCACGACTTCAGTGCAGTGATGGACCATGGCGTCACATTGTAAGCCAGAATAAACCTCTCTGTGTTATTTTGCCAGGTTGTTGTTTAGTTGGGTATTTTTTTTTCCCACAGCAATGAGAAAAGTAACTAATACATCCACACTAAAGATTGTTATTGCAAGTTATACAGGTGGTTGTGAGGAAGAGGCAGGAAGAGGATTGGTGGAAAGGTTGAGCCCAGATGTCTAAAAGGGTACGCTACTGGAGCAGAGGGGGAGTAGAAAGTGGGCATGCATGGACACTCAGGACAAACTACTCTGAGCTAATTCCTAGGGAATCAGATTGACAGTTACTAGGTCATTAAGAGTTTTTAATTTTGATAATGTTTGAAAGAATATAATATGCATTTTTTTTTTTTCGTTTTTTTCGAGACAGGGTTTCTCTGTGTAGCTTTGCGCTTTTCCTGGAGCTCACTTGGTAGCCCAGGCTGGCCTCGAACTCACAGAGATCCACCTGGCTCTGCCTCCCGAGTGCTGGGATTAAAGGTGTGCGCCACCAACGCCCGGCATTGTAATATAGGTTTATATATATTTAAATAATATATAACAATTCAAAGTAGAACTGTAAATTTAAACTTTGTGGATTTGCTTGCTGTATCAATGCAATGAAATGCAATGAAATATCCTTTAATGATTAAATTTCTATTTATTTTCATTTGTTGTTTAAGACCCCAAGGGAAAAAAAAATCTTAAGGAATTCTTCACATTTGAAAATAATATTTAAAAGTAGATTATTAAAACTCTGTTACATCAAAACTTTAAATGGAGAAAAATCTTCAGAATTATGTACAACAACCATAAAAATAATTTCTGGTCCAGATTTAATGGTGACCACAAAAACATAAGTAAGAAATTATTAGATGTTATTAGTTTGGGTAGCAGAGATGGTAACCAACAGACATAAAAACATTGGCATGCTTCAAACACAGATGATGTTGAAGTACACATTTGACTAACGCCCTGAAGGCAAGGTTAAGTTAGAAGCTAATGGGCAGAACTATAGAATTCTGTGGCTGAAGTTAATGGCTGTGCATTTCTGTATTTGTATCATATCTTCAAAGTAATGGGGAAAGCCTAATGAACAATAACTACATCCCTGTCATTTAAAGTTGGCTTGCCATCCAGTCAGAAGTAAATTTACTAGAACCGGGCACATAGTGGCAAAAACTCAGTACACTTTGGGGCAGGTGGTCTTCATATTCAAGGAACCACCCAGTTAAGCAGGATCATAGCTTCCACATCATTACTTGTCTTTTTCTTGCTGTAACTTAATATTTTCCACTTTGTCTAATTCTGATGGACGAACTCAGGTATTAACATCTAACCATATGCCTTTGGCAGGAAGAAGAGAATGGTTTGAGAAAGTCCTTTCTCAAGAGGACAAATGATACATGGAAACCCTTTCGGGGATGATAGAGATAGAGACTCCAAGTCAATTTGACTTCTTTCATTTGGTTAAGAGGAAAATCTTGATTATAAGATATCAGATGTTCCAAAGTCTAAGTATGTTGTAACTGTATGAACCACCACCTTGATGACAAGTACAATGGAGTTCTCCCTTCTGATTTTATTAATTCATTGTATAAAATGTTAAAGTAAACTGTATATTGGGCATTCTCTGCTACTATGTCGAATTCTACCTCCACCTGGAGTTATACATGATGCAGGAAAAGTGACTTAAGTGGTACTGCCTTGGTAATAAGGTTGTTTTCTATAATACTATGGCTAAAGGAGGCAGATGAACCAAACTACTGGCGGGTATTTTAGGTTGAGGCTCACGAATTAAGCTCAACTTCAAGTCTATAGCCTTTTATTATGACCTCTCAGGTGCGTATGTATCAAGGCAGAACACCAGTGTTTGTGTGAGAAGCAGCATATCTTGATCATCACTGACTCAGGGGGTTGCTGCTGTAACTTCTGTCAAATCTTGATTGAAACAGCTAGAAGCCACCCATTTCCAGATGCAATTCTTCCTTGAAGTGTATGGTAAAACTTTCAGAGAAGCAGCTTTGATTGATGGTTCAATTTGAAGCGATGCTTGGGAAGCCTAGGATGGTGGGTCTTGTCTTAGGCTGAGGCTTATGAAGCTATACCTGAGCCAGGAGTATCCTTTCCAAGGACTGACTAACAGTAAGACAGTCCAATGGCATGTCCATAAAATTTGATATTTAGTGGGGGAAAATTCTAATATAAGACCATAGAACCAAGATGAGATTTAAAAAGTTTATTGACTCAACAGAATTATTGCATCCTTCTGTGATAGGAACACTAGATGCTGTGGATATAGAATGGATGAAATATGGCAAAAATCACTTTCCTGGAGAGCACAGCACACTGGAAGAGTCTCTGACTTGAGCCTAACTTCTTTGCATAGGACATTTGGAGCCCTTGGCAGAGAACCTTGGGATCACAAGGCCTGATTAATGGCCCCAGACAATCTTGGCAGAACTGACCTCTTTCTTGTATATATTCCATGGGACTTCGAAGCTTCAGTTATGTCCAGATCTGATTCCCAAGATGAGCATCCTAGCCACAATGAACCAGTTACAATTCTATGAGTGTTACACTTTTGCTTCTGGAATTGTGACATTTCTTTGCCTTCTACTTGAACTCATTTACCCCATCCTTCTCCTCTATCATGAGTATTCATTTCCTGGACTACTTACTATCCCAGGTGTCACTTGCTTGGGGAAGCTTTTTCCAGTTCTGTAGCCTAGGTGATGTGTCTGTTTGAAATGGCCCCATGACATCTTTTTTCTCACCCTGGTTATCATACAAAATGCATCCCTTATAATTTCCTATATCCTTTAAGTTTATGTTGCTTGAAATACTGTTGCTCATTAGGGAAATGGTTCTATAATGTTGTCACCATTTCTTCAGACTCTGGCACAGTGCCCAGGTTCAGACAGGATCTTAGAAATATTTTTAGACTATGTAAGTATTTGTCAACATCTGGGAGAAGCAATCTTCAATGAAGCAAATGGAACTTATAAAACTGTATTGTTCCGAATCATTCTGAGTCATGCATGTGATATCTATTTATTAACTATCACCTACTATCTATCTATCTATCTATCTATCTATCTATCTATCTATCTATCTATCTAT
>CABHPR010120953.1:15399-26535 GCA_902168415.1 Peromyscus melanophrys
TATCTATCTATCTATCTATCTATCTATCTATCTATCTATCTATCTATGATCTATCTATATACCTCTACCATCTCTCTAGCTACCATACATCATCTATCTATCACTGAACTTGGAAGGCACAGAGTTATTTATGAGGCATTTGAAGATTTGTTCCAGATGCATCTGGCATTCTGGCAAATTCTTTATTCCTAAATGCAGTGTCATGAATAGATATCCATTCCATTAGCTATTGGAGCAAATTGACAGTGTTCTCTGGATGTTAAAACTATATGTGTATTGGCAAGAGCTTTGACTAATGTAATGTGGAAGAAAAGATGTTGTAGAAGTCTTTAAATGCAGTTTGTGGTTTGACTGCCTGCATTTCACATCACCTTTCTCTCCCTCATGTCTGTATCTGCATATCATTTTCCTCATTTTCTATTCTCTCCTTCTCATTTATCCTCTCTGTTTCTCAGCACATGTTTAGAATATACCCAGAATAGTGGTGTGAAATCCCAGATCAATGTTGTAGTCATATAGAAGGGCACTGGCTACTAATTCTACCTCAGGTGGTATCTGAGCAGGAGAATCAAGTGCTGGACTTGTGAGTGAAAAGTGTGTACATGATTCTTGGTGTTAGCATTTAAGTCCTCCAGCGAAGGCATTGGACATAACAGAGTAGAGACAATTCATCCTCTAATGCACTGTGAATTCCCAACTCACTGAAATGATAAGAAATAACAAATGACTATTGTTTTAAACTACTAGATTTGGGGAACTGAATAGATGACTCATTTGCAAGCATGAAAACCTGCATTTGATTACCAAATCCATGTAAATAAGCTGGGCATACTGGTGCAGGTTTGTAATTCCAGGGCTCAGTGGAGAATACAGGATGATTCCTGGAGCTTAGTGGCCAGCCCGTCAAGCCTCCTTGATGAGTTCCAGGGCATTAAGAACTCCTGTCTCAATATTCTGAATGCCAAACATCACCCAAGGTTGTACTCTAGCTTCCACACATAAATACACACATGTGAACACATACACCTCCTACATATGTGCACATGAACACTACTAAATTATGTGACATTTATGTAATAGTAGATCACAATACAGGTCACAAAGTCATTCTTGATCTGTCATGTCTGTGATGACTTTTTTCATCAGTAATCAGAACATGCTTCTTCATAAACACAAACCTGTATAAAAAAAGAAAATCTCAGGATTGGATATATGGTTTAGTGGTTAAGAGTACTTGCTGCTCTTCTGGAGGACCCAAGTTGGAGTTCCAGCCCCCATGTCAGGTGGCTCACAATCATCTGTAACTTTCTTTGGACAGGCAGCTCCTAAATAATGTCATGGAGACTGCTTATTAAGTATGATAGCTTGGACTTAGCTTAGGCTTGTTCCCAACTAGCTTTTATAACTTAAATTAACCTGTTCATATTAATCCACATTCTGCCACGTGGCTTGGTACCTCTCCCTAGTATCTTACACCTGACTTCCTCTGCATCTGGCTGGAGGATCCCTCACCTCTGATTCTTTCCCAGAGTTCCTATCTCTTCCTGGAAGTCCCGCCTATCCTCTCCTGCCTACCTATTGGTCACTCAGCTCTTTATCGAACCAATCAGAATGTGCCTTAGGCAAGTGAGGTTAAGCAGAGACACATCCTGACACAGTCTACAAAAAGATTATCCTAACATGTAACTCCAGCTCCAGGGTATCTAATGCCCCTGGCCTTTGCAAAGCACCTGCATTTGCATGCACATACACATACATACACACACACACACACACACACACACACACACACACACACACACTCAGACATACACACATTTACACATACTTTAAAAAAATAAAACTAAGTCTTTAAGAAAGAAGAAAAAAATTCCAATGGAGCTTCAAAGGAAAGATGAGAGGTTAAAAGTAATTATTTAATTAATTAATTTTATTCTATATGTGTGAGTATTTTTGTCTACATATAGGGGCGCATAATATATATATATTTGGTTCAAATGGATATTAGAAGAGGGCATTAGATACACTGGAACTGGAGTTACAAATGGTTCTGAGCTACCAAGTGGGTGGGTGCTGGGAACCCACCCAACAAACCCTCTTAACTACCAGCTCCTCTCTCTAGTCCCCAAATGATAATTTTAAAATTGAGGACACTAGAGGGATGGTTAGAAACATGAACTTCTCTTGAAGAGGACTCTAGCTGGGTTCCTAATATCCATGTCACAGGCTTCAAGACTGCCTGTACTTCCAGTTCCGGGGACTCTGACTCCTGCATGATTCTGTGTGAAATTGTACTCACATGTGTATATCACCCCTCCCCTACATATACACTTAATCAAAAATAAAATAAATCTTAAAAAATAAGTCACTGATAATGAACAGATAAAATATTAATATAAATTCAAGCTGGGATAAAGATTAAGCATAATGGATTAAGAATAAAAGTAGCCTTCATGCATGTTAAGCAATAGCTCTACCAACTGAGCTACATTCTTTAGCCCTTCCCTTTATATTCTTTTATCAAGCAAATTAGAAATCACAAAGTGAGTAGCCCACCTTCTCTCACCTTCTGATCTCACTCTAACTAGTGTTAACAGATTATTAGGAATGACCACACCTAGATATTAGAATCAACAGAGAAGTTTTAGAATGTAATTCACTTAGTGGTGAACAGTAGCCCACTATCAACTGGCTCAATGGGCTTAGGGCTCAAGGGAAGTGTCTAGTTAACAACAATTGCTGACTATGCATCAATAGTGTGTCATGGACAATTACAAACTGACCAGCATGAAATTGTGAAGTTAACGGTCTGATAAAATTTCCCCAGATCCTGTAACGGGCTCTTATGAGACAGCCTGTGCTTGTTCCAGCAGACCTCTATATCCAGGCTCAACCCATTTTACCATATCTAAATCAGAGTGTCTAGAATTATGTCCAGGATAAATCTGTCTCACTTGACCCTCTTGTAAGGCAATGTTTGACCTTGAGGCTACACTGTCTCTATGTCTTATGATTTGTAACCCTGAGATGCTAACTCTGCCTCAGCTTTCTCCAGCTATAATACAGTTACATTAATCACCACATCTATCTGGTAATTATGAATATTAAATGAATATATGTTTATATACATATATATGCATATACATATATACACATCCCTTAAATCAAGACTGTTATCTATTGTCTCTTCTCATAATTGGGCTGCTTGGAGAACGCTGTCTAAACTTGAACTGTAATTTTCATGTGCATTTGATTGTCAAATGCAGCTGAAAGATTTGACTTACAAAGAATTTAAGATGAACCCAGATTAGCTATTTAAAATTGAGGACATGTTCAGCCATCGTCGGTGAAGCTTTCTCCTGTGGTAGATGAGAACTAATAATTGGACAACGTGCAAAGTGTGAGAGACTTTGGGACACTCCGTCTCAAAGGGTATGTCTCTATCAAACCCCTCCACTAAGGGCTCAGGGAACCCTGTGAAAGAGGAGGCAGAAAGATCAGAAGAGCCAGAGAGGATGGAAGAAACCAAGGAAACAGTGTCTTCCAGACACAACAGGACTGATGCACATATGAACTCGGAGACAGGCAGCGTGCACAAGACCTTCACAGGTTCAAATCCGATGGACTCCCAGGGCTGAGAGTGGGAAGTGGACACAAGCTCCCACGACTAACCAAGACGCTATCTCCAACTGACAACCACTTGCAAAGTAAAAATAAGTTTCCTCCAATAGAGCTTAGGCAAAGCACTCTTAAGGGCAGGCCCTATGCTCAACAATATGGGCATTGTTTACTTTCCTGGTCTTTTGTTTGTATGTAATGGTGAGTTTTTAAAAATGTGTTTTTTGTGGGTTTTGTTTGTGTATGTGTGTGTATGCAGACATGCATTTCTAATTTTTTTCTCTTTTTCTTTATTCTTCTCACATACAATATATATCCCAATTGCAGCCTCCCCTTCCCCCTCCTCCCAGTCCCCATCTCCCTGCCCTTTCACCTAGATCCACTGCTCTTCTGTTTCTCTTCAGAAAAGAGCAGGATTCCCAGTGATATCAGTCAAAGATGGCATAACAAGATACAATAAGACTAGGTATAAGCCCTCATATTGAGGCTGGACAAGGCAACCCAGTAGGAGGAAAAGGGTCATATGTGCTTTCTGTTTGATTCTTTTTTTTTTTTTTTTAAATTTGCCTGTTTATTTTCAAGAAAGAGAAAGAAAGAAGATGTGGAGTTGGATGAGTGGGAAGTTGGGGAAGGATCTCGAAGTTTGGGGAGAGAAACCAAGATCAGAATATATTGTATGAAAAAAATTATTTTCAATAAAAATTTAGACTGAAGACAATTATGAATTTTAATGAAAATGCCAACTAAGATCCATAGACATTACACTGGATTCCTTAGTATAGGCTGAGATGAAGAGGTTAAGGAGGATTTGATCTGCTTTAAACATTTTCTAACAACCTAGGCCAATGTTGTGAACTTCGTTTAAGGATACATGCTTCCCAGGCAGTGTGCATCACAGAGAGCACATTCCTGAATAGAAACTTGCTCTCACAAAGTCAGACAGGCCTGGGCTTTGATGAATACTGAAAGCATGAATCAGTCCCTTGAAATGAATTTCTGAAGAAGAGCTTAAGGGTTCAGAGCCACTTCTCACATCATTAAAAAGCTTCGCTCTTAAGGAAGCCCCAGTTCACTTTAAATCATACAAACGTAGAGCCAGAAGGAACATTGCAGATCATTTCTCATTCACCTAGCAGGGAGGAACTTGCTGTTAACAAGGTCTGAGGTTTAATAAGCAGACCCTGAACAAGCCTCTGGCACTCTCTCAAATATTCCTAATCTCTCCGGTTTTTTTCTTCCATCACCTGAAATTCCTAGAGGAATTATTGTATTTATTTATTTGTGTATGTGTTGTACACACATAGTACTATAGCATATGCATAGGAGTCAGAGGACAACATTCTGGCATTGAATCTCTTTCTAATCATGTGGGTCCTAGATTTGAACTCAGGTCATCAGACTTGGCTGCAACTGCCTTTGCCTGCTGAACCATTTTACCAGCTCTTCCAAGGAGATTTAAAAAACAATCTTGCTGCAAATTTAATGTTAATGTTTGACAGCTTATTGTAAACAAGGGGAGAATTACTAAACAATAAAGTAACATACTAGAAGGCTATTTCCAAACAATGCCGTGGATCAGTTTGTAGATAGGTTCTTGCAGTAACAGAAGATCTGTAGTTTTACATAAGACTCGACTCTGAAGCAAGCTGTGGTCAGAATGAGGGTTATGAAAGATCCACCCCATGTAGGTGGCCACATTCCCACAGCTCTTTACATATGGAGCACTGTTTACAGTAGAAGAAATAACATGCTAGAAGGGTGCAATTACAGTGTGGGCTGCCCACCAGAGCGCCAATTACGTTTTCTGCTTTGGACCGTTTCCTCAGTGGTTGAGGAATCTAGAATTTCATCTTATTAAAGTGTTTTAAGACTCCACCCATGGCTTGAACAATCAAGGAGGGAGGGGAAGGCAGCCAGCAGTTCTCTAAGTTCGTATTTCATCCAGGCCGTGGCAAAGAGTGGTTTCCATAAACTCCCATGAAACCTCATGAAGAATGTGAAAACTGGGTTTCATAACATTTTTCAGCCCTAAGATTAATACTTGGTAAGACTGTTCTGCAGCAGTGGCTCTGACTTCAAATACTGTGGTCAATATTATAAGACCTAGGTGGCTTATCTGGAGGCAAAAGCACAGACGCTGCATCAATAATGGGATCTGTCTATGTAGGCACGCCGTCTTCTACAGGCTTTACGAGAGCAGACATGATGTTCTATGTATCTTCACATCAGAATACAGAGGCATGCTCAGTTTGCATTAACTAGGAATACTCCAGCATTGGCATAAGATTATATTGTGGTAGGTATAGGGTGAAAATGGTCAGTGAAAGAACACCTGGCCCTGAGAACAGAGCCAAGGAAATATACCCTGCCCCTAATCAACTCAGGAACTGAAAACCAACCAATCCCAGAGCAAAAACCAAAAATCAAAACTAAAACCAAAACCAAAACAAAAACAAAAAAAAAAAAAACCAAACCAAACCAAACCAAACCAAAACAAAACAAAACAAAAAAACCAAAAACCAACCAACCAACCAACCAAACAAACAAACAAAAAAAACCCCAACCAATCCTTGAGCATGAAATCCAACCAATTTCTAAGCTTGTCTCAAGCTCAGGAATTGAAATCCTACCAATCCCCACCCTTAAAATCTCCACCTTGGAAAGCTCTGTCCCGAAAAAACTCTTTATAACCCCTGCACCTGTTGAGTTTGGAGCTATCCTTTTTCCACCCTGGCAGAGGCAGCCGTTCTCCTGGATTCCTCCCTCCTGATAAATCTCTTGTGTGGAGGTTTGTTGTAATAACTTTCTTTTGCTGGAGTGGAGTGGAGCAGAGCAGAGATGTAACAATTTTTGCTAGAGCAGAGCAGAATTGCCACATTTCTGCAAGGAATCTCCCTTAGCAGAGCATAGCTGTAACAACTTTTGCTGGAGCAGAACAGAGCGTAACTGTTACACTCTGGCCGGGAAAACTTTCCCTTACTGGAGCATCATTGTTACACTCCAGAAAAGCTGAGCAGAACAGAACTGTAACACTTTGGTTGGGGAAACTTTCCCTTGCTGGAGCATCATTGTTCCACTCTGGGGAAGCTGAGCAGAGCTGTAACATTCCTCCAGAGCAGAGCAGAGCAGAGCAGAGCAAAGCTATGACAACCTCAATGGTGAAACCCTCCCCTCCTGGAGCAGAGTTGTTATGCTTGCTTTAGGGAAACCTTTCCTGGAGCAAGAACTGTAACACTTTGCTGGGTAAACTGTCCCTCACTAGAGTAGAGCTGTAACAGTTCTGTTAGGGTACTTTCCCTTCAGAGCTGTCAGTCACACTTAAAGGTATTCCTTGGCTTCTGACTGCCAGGAAACCTTTCCCTTCAGAGCTGTTATACTTAGAGTAGGCCCAATCAGATTTTCAAAATGGCTGGATTTTCGAATGTCTTGCCTATAGAAAATTAAGATTCAATTTACTACCCCATTTTGGCACTAGCAGTAGCTATAGTGGGAAGAGGAAGTATGATAACATAGTTGACATGTCCTGGGGTTCTTGAATGTACATGGAGGTTTGCCACAATGGAAGTAAAACAGTTAGGGTCAAATTGAATGACTTAGGAATCAAATGTGTAAATGAAGATTGGCACTCCAAATTTAATTTAGATCATTATTTCTGTGAGGAAACTCACTGAATCCCAAATCATTTCCAATGAACTCCTGGATTATCACTAGTTCATCTTTTCCAAATTTTTTAGGACTCACATTAATATTTTCAGGTTATTATTTGTTGAAAATCATTCAAGAGATTGAACCTTTTTGAGAAAATTCTCATTTTATCTTTTCATCTTCATTCTTTAATGCTCATGAGGTAATATAGTCAGTGAACTAGTTTATATGAGTAACATTATCATGGTGAATAATTATTATGTACGTGAGAAGCAAATTCTGGAGAATTTATCTCTAAGTAATATCTAACCTTAAATCCTTGCTTATAAGACACATAGAGAGGACTGGGGAAATGGGTCACTGGGTCTAGAGCCTGCTGTGCAAGTGTGAGGATTTTAGTTCAAACCCCAAGATATGGTAGCATGTGGGTCTGTAACCTTAGTGCTTCTTCAGGGAGATGGGAGGTGGAGACAAGAGAACAGTTGGAAGGTCACTGGCCAGATAGCCTGGCACACAAAACAGGACAAAGCAAGAGACTCCCCGTTAAACAAGGTGGAGAGCAAGGATTGCCACCCGAGCTTGTCCCTTTGACCTCTTTTTGTGCAAGATGGCACTCCCATATCTGTGTTCATATCCAGTAATGTGTGTGTCACACACACAAAGAGCACAGAGATTTAAAAAAAGGACACAGTCTAATCTTAAATATTTTGCAGTTTTAAAAAAATGGATGGGGTTGCTCAATGGGAACTGAAACCACACACAGAAGAGTCCCTTATTCATTCTTCATTCAGGTTATGCGGTTCACGAACCAGGCTGAAACAGGAAGCCTGCTTCAGCTAGCAAGTCTCATGCTAGAGTTTCACCTGGGAGGATTTGAGGTCCACAGAAAAGCAACCACAAGAGTAATAACAACAGCAAAAACCAACCAAATAAACAAAAATCCTCCAAACAATCTAATCTAAGAATATGTATTCCTTGATGCTCCCTTTATCTGGAAGGAATGTATTCAAAGCATTGATGCTTAAAATTCTCCTTTAAATGCTGATTAAAATGTTGCTGCTGATTGATTGAATTCTGGTGGAAAGCAAACTCTTCATATCCGTCTCTTTCTCTCTCCACCCTCTCCTCCCAGACAGAATTCTGGATGTTTTCACTTTGGGGCTAAGTGGAAGGGATTAAATATATCTTCAGGATGATGAGAAAAACTATAGTCCTTCATTGAACTTCAGGAATCTGCCTGTATCTGACCTCCTAGGAATGGACTTACAGATGATTGCTACCCTGTCTAGCTTTTATGTGGGGGTCAAATATTTGAACTTTGTTCCTCATACACATGTGATAAGCACTTTAACAACTAACAATCAAGTTAGCTCAAGAATAGCTCAAGAGTGATAGCCCAGCCCAAGAACCTTCTGAACATTGTTTCTCTGTAAGTTAGCTACCTTCTTGTGTTCTGATGACTCATGTATTTTCCTGCGAAGATTCATTCTAAGAGCAAATTAAATACTTCCATCATTTGCTAATGCCCCTGGCACAAAGCTCTATCTATCTTGTCACATGGTAGTTGGATGGATTTCCCCCTTTGTTAAACTGTGAACTCCTTAGAGACAGGGACTTGGTCCTTTGGTCTGTGATATTCCAGTGACTATAACATACTGCCATGTGAGAGTGTTGTTGAAGCTGAGCTTTCATGCCTCAAAGAAAACAAAGGTCTTGGATAAAGATAGGGAGGAGGGACTTTCCGTGATAGCCTACATCCCTTCCTCTAAATGCATTTCATTTGTCTTCTTTTATAAGCTTTGAGTCTTCTCTCAGATCATAGCTGAATACGCTGTTGTTCAAATAATGTATATATAATTAAGTATGCTTAGAAATAAGAGCACCAAAGATGGAAATCTACTGGGAGAGTCTGACAAAGGCTCTAAAGGAAGGTCCCAGAATATTTACACAGCAGTTTATCAGACACAAATGCCACACACAAAGAAACAAGTGGTGCTTGCAGATGAGAAAAGAGTGTAATCAATAAATTAAAAAAAACCTGAAGAAAGATAGCAGCGACGTAAAAGGCAGGTCAGAACGAACAAGGCTTCCAGGAGGGGTTGGGTTGGGCTAATCATGGTGACCTATCCTGGTTAGCAGGAACAGGTGGGAGTGTTATACAGTGAAATATAAGCACTATGCATTTCTTGGTAATTCCTGATAGAGTTGATAGGCTCACCGCAGTGACTTCTCCAGCTTCTGTGAAAAGAGCATGCCTTGTTTGTTGTCACCATTTAAGAATACATAGGAGGATATAGAAGTATTTAGAAATTTAAGTCTAACATTTACAAGAGTATTTATATGCACTGAAAAGAATTCGTTCCAGAATTTCTTCCAGTAGCAAATTTGTCATATATATATGTTTGGGTAGTATTTTTATTGTACGACTTTTAGGAGGTATTAATTTATGTTTGCAGAAACTCAGTGAGTATCTGCTTGATGCGCATTTAATGAGCCTGCATTAGGGAAGATTACTAAGGGGGAAGACAATTTAGTAGCTGTGAGATTTTGATCATCTTATGTAATTATTCTGCTCTGATCCAGTCTCCAAAAGTAGGAAGCTGAGGTGCATATGTTCACCTATAGGTCTATAATTCTGCTGCATGTAAGACAAGTAACATGCTTCTTCATAGTATTGTACAAATATATAGCTACACACTGGAAGATGACCTAGCCAAATATACTTGTTTACCCAACCCTAACATGTTCTTCCCACTCAGTATGTCTCTGAGGCAGTCATGTTCTGTGGTGTGATGAGAGAAGTGAACAGAGAAAGCATAGAATCCTTCCAGATTTTTCCCTAGCTGCAAGCAGCAGTAATCTTCCAATAAGTCTAAGAAAGACGTCTGTGTGCTACTGCAGTAGGTGGAATGCTTTCAACTTTATATTCTTAGTGCCCACAAGAGTCTGTGGGGCTAGACACTTCATTCCTCATGTAGAATAAAACATAAACATCAAGGCCTTAGAGGAAAATAAGGTAGTATTCCATGGTATTCTACATTCTTGAGTTTGAATTCAGAGCTTATTCTTTTTAGTGACTGTTTATACTAGCTAGGTAGTGTTTTTATACTACGTTTTCTAGATGAAAGATTTTATTGTAAGTACAATGATAGTATAATAGACAGTCCTTTATAGTTCATATGGTTTATTAACTTTTGGTTTTACTTTTAGACAGGATCTCACTGTATATCTCTGCTGTCCTGGAACTCATTTTGTAGACTAGATTGACCTTGAACTCACAGAAATCTACCTTCCTCTCTCTCCTGAGTGCTGTAATTAAGGCATGCACTACAACACCAGGTTCGTGTGGTTTACTTAAAAAACATAATGAATTTAATGCTGTTGAGCATGTGTGTGTAAGGGGGAGGGTGGGGAGACGGGAGGTAACACACAACCACCTTTGCTATGTCACTCGCCTTGAACTCTCTCCTCAGATCTGAGATCTGAGGGCTGACCCAGACAGGTGGTTGTTTTTCACATTTTAAAATGTACTTTTGCATACTTGGACAGTAAGAGCTTTTCTTTCACTCTGTCTTAATTTTGGTGTTTATATTTGTCTTTCTACACTTCTCTGAATTTCAGAGGCATTCAGTGTCACCAGTAAGAGAAAGACCATCAACACAAAGGAAAAGAATGGCGGATGGGTGCTGGGGCAAGAATGACATAGAACTTGTGGGCGTGGCTAACCAATGTTTGCTTTAACTTGAAGCCCAGGCCATGAGAGGGAGCCCATGCCCTACACTGCCTGGATGGGCAGGAACCAGAGACTGAATAGCCAAACACAACTAGCACACACACACACACACACACACACACACACACACACACACACAC
>CABHPR010120955.1:0-10543 GCA_902168415.1 Peromyscus melanophrys
AAAAAGAATGTATTTAAGAGTCTGAAAAGCATGACAATAACCATATTGCTCAGCCTAGTGCCCAGAAGAAACAAAAAGATTCCTGCCTATAAATTCATCTTAACTCATTTTTTAACATCAATAACTAAGAGCCAAGAACTACTATAGTGGCTTAATCTCCTGCAGGTAACCATTCACCCTCCACTTTAAAAATTAACCTGCTCCTTTCTCTGCGCTTTGCAATGCTGGCCAAATTGTGAAAATGATGCTGACTTTTATTTGACCAGTAAGTGTTTGGAAGAATCTCAAAATAATTCATTATGGAAAGCAAAGGTTATTTGAACAGTGCTTTGAAATATTGAAGAGATATTACAGTTATCCCTGAGTCACTGAAATTCCAGAGTCACCTACTGATATCTTCCAATTAATTAACTAATTAATTAGCCATTTCATGAGCTTCTATACTTCGCATGGCTTGTGACAAAAACAGCTTTGGCTGTATGTCTCTGAACTTTATTCATTCCTTCATCTACTAATTCAGCAGTGACTTTGAGCCTTGTGCTCTGATATTTGAAGCCAATGGATTGCTCAAGGCTTACTGAAGGACTAGGTCATTACTCACTAGATGGAGAATCTGGGCTACTGACAATCAACAACATTCATTTTGGTTATATCAGAGGGTTTTATGGGTAACACCTTTCAATATATTCTTGAAATTTTTCCTGTAATTTATCACAGTTCAGTTTTCACTCTTTGCTTAGTGCGCAATATCTGTAGTAAGCAATATCTGTGACAAGCAAATGGCCACAATACTACAGAGTGCCACCTTGCTTTACCTCTGGGTTTCACTGTTAGGCAGATTGTGAGTGAACCATATTTAGAAGGGGCTACATTTTGTATTGTTCATGTACTTTGTTGAATATCTTCCAAAGGGCATTGCCTCTCATTCCTGCTAAACATCAGGAAGTTCTTTGAAAAGTAACTAGAAAATAATGAATATTTTATTTAGTTAGTTACATTTTGCTAAAATGTTTTGTTGTTATCATTGTTCCCATTTTATCTGTAACTCTGAGTAATAGATTTTGGACATTTCAAGGTTAAGTCTGTTATTAAGGTGGAAGCATGCATTCATTAAATGGAATCTCTGTGGCAGATACCACCTGGTTTTAGATTATATGATTTCAGCCCTCTATTTTAGCCCTAAAACAATTATGAAAATGTTCTAAGAGGTCAAAAATTATATAAATATGATAAACATTAAACTATTAATGAATTTCATTCTCTTAGTAAACAACCAGGACAGCATTTCAACTATAATTCAGGTATGATATTTTCTTAGAAGGATCTTGTAACAGAATTCATCACCTAACCGAAGCCCCAAATCACTATTTCTAGATGGAGAAGAAATATATATATATGAAGCTAGAGAGTGAAGTCCTGACTCAGCAAAGAATAAATACCTTCTTGACAGATCCCCAACTTCTTCACAGCAGTGCAGAGTAACATAGAGGCAAAGAAGTTCCCACAGAGCAGGAAAAAAAATAGAAACCTGATTTAGAATGGCCATTTATACTCCCTGGAAAGATCTTAGGGCCTGAGCCACACATCAGAAGGTCAAGGGTCATCATCTTCTATGGTTTTAAGTTAATACTGTTGCCAAGAACCAAGCAGCATCAGTAACTATTGACTACAGAACTCTAAAGGAGTGTGTGTACCAAGGGGCATCCATTCATTCAGCAGGACCATAATTTTGCAAGAAGAAGTTAGCGTTGGCAGGTGAGGCATGATATATTTGACCTTCAATTGTGAATCCAGCAGCAGGTAGAGAAACCTCTGGACAATATATTTCCTGCCACCAGGTTGCCCATAAAATACAGCACACTTGCAAAGGCAGTCACAGATGAATATAACAGCATGCCATTTAGATCATCCCAGAGCCTCTGGACTGCATAGAAATAAAAAAAAAATTTGGTAATCTTTCCACCCTCAAAAGCTTTGCTCCTTGGGCTTTCTGACATGTCAGCATCTGTATTAATACCACAGCTGCATTCCAATACCTGAGACACTAACTGCCCTGAAAAATAGAAAGCAGAATTCAATAGGATCAGCTTCTCCTAAGCTCTGGTTGAAATGGCCCAGTTTAATGATCCAAAGAGAGTCTGATTGGTGTCTTACTGTATCAAAGACAAAGAGATCATTTAAACTTGTAGCAATGTGCCCTACCTAATTCAAAGTTACATATATCTATGCCAGAGTTCATAATTTCAGAAGACATTCATGTTCATCACAATTTTCTTGGCTGTATACAAGGTGCAGGTGCTGTTGGTACAAAGACAGATAAGACTACCCGAGCCTTGCCATTTAAAGGCTGGCAAGCAGGGGAATGAATTTTGTACTGTAGAGGTTTGGGCTTAGTTTTCAGAGTATGTGGAAGATATTTGGAAGCCTGAAGATTAGTCCTGAGGGTAGTGCAAGGAAAATGTCCTTAGTGGACTGCCTCTGTGAAGTGTTACAGAATGTGCATGGGATTGACAGAAAGGTAAGCTATGGTAGTCGTGCCACAGAGGAAGATACTGAGCATTAACAGGCACATACAGTGTTGGAAATGTTACCGGCAACTAGTGTGGTGCAGACAGCCTGTGACCTTTGAGCACTGGGATGATTCTGTAAGTAAACCGGGCTCAGTTCAGGGAAGGGTTAGATCAATGAATATGAACTCTGCTCACAAGTAAAAGCAGTGAAATTATATGTCTCAGTAAAATTGCCTGGTCTCCTGCTAGGAGGGTGTGATTTACTGATAACATTTCAACCAGTAGCAGTAGCTAACACTGGTCAGCCAGGCTTTGGGGAGTTTTAACAAGATGTAAAAGTACACTGATTTATCCCTCCAGGAAGAGACTTGAATGAGAATTTGAAGGCTTAAGAAAGGAAGGCAGAACACCATCTAGTTCATTAAAAACCAATGCTCAGAAAGGTCAAGTGGTTACCCTGGTCTAGGCAACTGAGAATATGTGCATAATCTAAAACCAGAGCTTTACAATGGAATCTCTGCTCTCTTCTGTATGTATTTTGCAATGATATCCTGTTGCAATAATTCCATCCGCTGTATCTCAGTCTTACTGCTAGGGCTAGAAGTGAAGAAAATAAGCTCTTGCATTTGAAGCTGGGGCTTAACAAGCAGAGGGCCCCACAGGTCATGGAAAGGATTGACTAGAACTGGGCACTTTTGCTGATTAAATTTCAATTCCTTGACCAGCTTGTTATTAGAGTAGATCATAATTAAAACTCATTTAATTGGCATCACACTTCAGTAGATAATTAGAAAAGTGATGTACACATTTAGAACATTGTCCTTTTTGGCTACACAATAATGTAAGAGAGAAATATGGCAAACAATGACTAGTATTGGAAATTACTAATGATCAGCAGAGCCCTTTACTCTACTAGGCTCTCATTGTGTACAATTCCATGTCACTATTATAGCCACCCCAGGAAGTATGCCATATTATCAGAATTAACCGTAATTACTTTCCTTGAAAAAAAGGATACACAGAAAGGCTTAGCAACTTGCTCCATATCACAAAGCAAGAGTTGGAAGGAAATTTTGGTCTATCCAATCCTAAAGCTTCTTCTCTATTCCTTTTCTTTTTCATCATCTACATCATGAATGTTCTGGAATGAAGCTCCATCATTCTTGCCCCTATATCACAGTTTAAAATCTTATGGTGGGAAGAGTGAAGAAGTCTGCCTGATATAAACAGAGTACCTCAAGAAACAGGCTCTGAGACAGAGAGTAGGTGCAAGATGGTACAAAAGCAATGGTTCTCAACCTTCCTAATGCTGTGATCCTTTAATGTAGTTCCTCATGTTTTGATGACCCCCAACAATAAAATTATTTTCATTACTAATTCATAACGATAATTTTGCTACTTTTATGAATTGTAACATAAATATCTGATATACAGGATATCTGATATGTGGCCTCTGTGAAAGGGTTGTTTGATTCCGAAAAGTGTCACAACTCACAGACTGAAAACCAATGATCCTAAAGGATCCACTTCTGTGCAGAAATAGCAAGCCAGACTGAGTTTTGGGAGAAGCTCAGGTTTTGAAGACATGGAAAGTCCTTAACCAAACAACCAAGGAGCTACAACCTTGGGTTGGCCTTCTGTTTTGATACAATTGGGAATGACTCACCACTGGATGCACTGGAAAGAGGCATAGTCTTGGGCAAGAGTTCCGTCAACAGAGGATGGAGGTGAGCAGCATCTGGAGGGAGAAGCATTCTGTACTGATGATTCTTGGAGAGGTTCAGCACATTGTCCCTTGCAAGGAGTGAATATCCTTATAACCATGATCTCTTCTCTGCTCTAATGGGAAGGCTTTAGTTTGAAAGGGTCTTCCAGTTCTATGAGGTGGAGAAAGTCAATGGTGAGGACTTGACTATATCATGATGTATGATATGGTTTGAATAAGAATGGCCCCTAGAGGCTCATATATTTAAATGTTTAGTCACCAGGGAGTGGCACCATTTGAAAGGATTAGAAGGATTAAGAGTTTCTGGAGAAGTGTGTTACTGGGGGTGGGATTTGAGTTTTCAAAAGCCAGTGCCAAGCCTAGACTCACCCTCTCTGCCTAAAAATCATGATATAGCTTTCAGCTACTGCTCAGGCACCTGCCTGCATGCCACCATGCTCCCTGCCTTGATGATAATGTACTAAATCTCTGAAACTGTAAGCAAGCTGCCAGTTAAATGCTTTCTAAGAGTTTCCTTGGTCAATAGTGTATCTTCACAGCAATAAAGCAGTGACTCAGATAGATGACACCAAGTGAGGAACAGAAGGGAAGGGAACAAGCAACCTACTCTCTTGTTCTGTCAATGAATATGACTGTGAGCAATTATATTATTACTTATTTATCAAATTACACATATTCCTAGGTACTCTCTCTTATTCAAAAACACAACTCTCAGGGCCATAAAAGAGAAAGTCTTTACTGTCTATACTGGAACATGAATTGCTAAATGGTCTTATTAATAAAAAACCCAGAGCCAAATATTGGGGTGAAAGCTGAGAGATCAGAGGAATAGAACAAGCCAAGCCACAAGTTCTTAGTGCTAGAAAATCCTCAGCCCAAGAGAGAGCTACTTCCTGTATATAACTTTCTGTGCCCTGCCACCTTACTTCCTCTCTCCACCCAGCTCTATCACTTCCTGTCTGTCTGTATAGACCTCCAGACCTCTATGGTTAACTAGTGCTGGGAATAAAGGCATGTGCCACCACACCTGGCTCTGTTCCCAGTGTGGCTTTGAACTCACAGAGATCCTGATGAATCTCTGCTTCCTGAATGCTAGGATAAAAGGCATGGGCTACCACTGCCTGACTTCTATATTTAATATGGTGGCTGGTTTTTTCTTCAGATCCCCAGGGAAGCTTTACTTGTTAGAGCACAAATAAATTATCACCACACTATACTACTTAAGCTGCCTGAGACCAGTTATGGTGGGAATGAGGAGTAAATATTATTTCCCTGGGGTGACATCACAGGAGGTCTAACATCCTTAACATTCATTTCCACTACTGAATCCTCTATGTTGAAGGGTTTTATATATACATATATATTTTTTTCCTAAGAGAATTCCTAAAAGAAATGACAACCTAAATAACCTCTATTATTTAAATCATAGAGAAGGACCATGACACTCTGCAGTTGTTGGGGAAGGTGGACCAGGGGCAGAGGGAGATAATACCCAAAACCAATGGAGTTGCAATTCAAAGAAGAACCACTGTAATTAGGAATAGGACAGAAATCCAATAGTCAATCAGCAGCGTCAAAATAATAAAGTTTCTTGTGAGCGCAGAGGACTACTTCACAGAGGAAGTGGGATCAGCAAGCCTGATGCGTGTTTGAGAGTAGGAGGTAGTTACTGTGCCACTTTGATGTCAATCCAATGATCATGTTTGCTAGACAATTTGTGCCTAAGCACTGCTTGTAGTTCACACCTTGAGTCACATGTATGTACATTTGTGATATATTCTGTTAACACTAATGATGCACAAAGGACAGTGGCCCACATTGCCTGAAAATTCATAGCCAGAATGTATAGAGAAGAAAAAAATATGAGAGGTTCTTCTTAAACCAATTATGCAAAGATTTTTAATACCTTTGAAGATTTACTTTCATTATAAGCCCAGAATGTAAGACAAGTTCTAGTTTTCTAAGCCAATAATTCATAGAATCAGATTTGCAACTTTCCAAAGTCAGAAGAGTCTAACAGATTTTTTCCTTAATGCCAGCTCTATTTAATTCTTTTATTCAGAAAATATTGATTGAACACCTGCTATGATCATGTCCTGAAAATAATGCTGTAAACAAACCAGAAAATTTGTTGGTATGTGTAGCATGAATCTTAAACAGTCTTATTAATAAAACAAACTCAGGGCCTGGTATTGGGGTAAACACTGGAAGATCAGAGAGACAGAACAAGTCACAGCTAACCTCACCTGGCCAACTTCTCAGCTGATCTTGTTTCCTCAGACTGGAAGCTTCTGTGCCCTCATCCCAATGGGTCTCAGCTGAACTGCTGCTCGAAAGCCTGAAGCTTAACCAGCTAAAAGCTTCTAGTTTCTGGTCTTTTTGCCTTATATACCTTTCTGCTTTCTACCACCACTCCCTGGGATTAAAGGCTTGCTTTCTGGGATTAAAGGCTTGAGTCACCATGCTTGGCTGTATCCTTGAACACATGGATTTCTGCCTCTGGAATGCTAGGATTAAAGGCATGTGCTGCCACTGCCTATCCTAAGTATCTAGTGGCTTTTCTGTTCTCTGACCCCAGATAAGTTTATTAGGGTACACAATATTTTGGGGAACACAATACCACCACATTTCCTCTCTTTTTGTCTAAAATTAAAAAAAGCTTATAACTAATACAAGAAAAATTATATCCAATAAGCATATACAATATACACAGTCAAGATTACATTAACAATGTCTAGTCCATTAACATTTGACAGATTCAGACAAAAACTCCATTATATATATTAACAATGTCCAGTCCAGTAACATTTGATAAACTCAGACAAAAAATTTTCATTACTTATCTTATTTAAAACAAGTAGTTCCTTTTTAAATGTAGATTCAATAATTGACCTTTTTATCTTATCATATCCATATTCTATCTTTTTTATTTTCATAATAGACTCAGTAGTCTACCTTCTGTCATTTTTATGTCTTCCTCTTTTTCTTTTTAGTGTAGATTCAGTGATCTACCCATTTATCCTATTATTTCTTTATTTTTTTTCTCAGAGTAGATTCGATCTACTTCATATCTATATTCTCTTTTTTCTTTTTCTTTCTCTTTTTTAAACAAAACCTCTGAATCTAATCTCCTTATTCAGCTTTTTTCCTGACCATTAACAATCAACAACTTGTAACCAACCATTGTAAACAATGACAATACCCATAACTCATTAAACGACCAAAAACTACCCACCCCACTTCTTGGGAATGTAGGTATCTTTTTCTTAAAATTACTTCCCGCTTTCTAGGGGCGAAGACATCTTTAAGGAATCCTGAAAAGAAAATTTTTGGGTTAATTGTCAAATCCTGTATCATTTGTCCAGTCTCTGCATAATGAGAAAGTGTAGGGCTTATTTTAAGTCCTTGTTCAAGTAGTCTGTCAGGCTGGATCATCTCACTTAGCCATCTCAAATTGTCCTGAGCAGTTTGTAGTCCAAAGCTGATCTTTCCTTGGCATTAATCAGCTTAATGGCTTTACCATACTCCATGTGGAATCATCATTGTGGGATCCTGTCATCCTTTTGAAGATTCCAAAGTCGCTGTTAGGCGTGGTCATGGTTCCCTTTAGATTTTTTTTTGTGCCTCCTTTGTGGTTTGGAGCAATCACAGTTTGATAAATATCTGTCTCTCGGAACCATGAATGCTCTTCCCTAGAAAAGAAAATCTTCACAGCAATTTCTCCCCACCATTTGTCTTGCCAAACGTTTCCAAACTGACTTTTGCCGATGCTTTCTGGTAACACAATGGTCCTGCAATTCTTCTCTGAACAAGCAGTAGTAAACACTTCGTCCCAGGTAGCAGCATCACTGCAGTCACCAACACGATGAGAAGCAGCCAGGAACTCGGAGCAGCAGCCGCTGCCTCCATGGTCCCACCACTGTTCGTGGCTCAGCCCAGGCCGAAGCTTCTCCTAGGTTGGCCTCAAACTCAGGATTCTCCTGCCTCTGCCTTGTTCAGTAAATCCAATGGGTGTGAGCCATCACAACCGGCCAAGTGTAGCTCTGGCCTGAGCTGGGGCCCGCACGGCCACAGGCAAGTAACTTTTTCAAGAATTTGTACCACAAACATTGGGCGCCCGATGTAGCATGAATCTTAAAGAGTCTTTATTAATAAAACAAACCCAGAGCCAAGTATTGGGGTGAACACTGGAAGATCAGAGAGACAGAACAAGCCACAGCTAACCTCACCTGGCCAACTTCTCAGCTGATCTTGTTTCTTCAGACTGGAAGCCTCTGTGTCCTCAGCTATGTCCTCAGTTCTAATAGCTTCCAAGGACAGACAGAGTCATACACAGACAATCAGTAATGCTCTGCTGTGGGTATACTTAATAAAGGTAAAGTGCATGCACATATACCATTGCTGATGGTTGGTTAAAGATACCTTGAGGGAAAAGAACAGAAGTTGTTTGATTTTCCACTATAGCACTAAACAGAGGCATACACAGAATTTGTACAAATAGAACTTGGTGAATGGATGAATGAATGACCCAGAAGGACCCATACTTGTTTCTCTTAGGATGACTTTTTGGCAAATGCATCACTTCCCAAGAAATCTTTCCGCATGGGATTTTGTATAATACTTCCTGAAGAGAAGATACCCTTAGCTACTTGAGAAAGGACTCCTCTTTCCTTGAATGCACCTAAATACAGAGCTTTCTATATCCTATTGATCTCTTTCTCAAAACAAACAAACAAAACAACAACAAAAACAACAGAAGACTCTTCAAGAAACAGGCATGCATTATAGAAGGCATCCATGTTCCTCCAAAATAGAAGTATTCTTTGCTGAGCAAGCCAATAATGACTGCAAAAGCTTTACCTTGAGGACCTTACTAACAAGTGGAATATAATCATTGGTGGTGACATCTGTTGGGGACTTAGTATCTGTACACCATCAAATCTCTATAGAGCTCCATCAGAAAGGCCAAACTTCTAGACAATGTAACTACTGAGGAGCCTCAGGTGGACAGGATGATTAGTTCAAAATCGCACATCCATAAAACACTGTAACCTTAACCATTGGCCTCCTATTAGTAATTTTACAGATACCTCCTAAAACAGGTATATCAGGAATAATACAGCCTGTCACGAGCCAGGATTCCTATGGCCAAGCCATGTCTCTACCATTTAACAATATCTCTTTATTTACTGTAAACATCAACAATAAGAGTACCTAGCTCAGAACATTATTGAGGATATCATGAGTTAATGACATGGTCGGACATGTAGATACTTACTTAGGAGCCACATCCCTGTTAGTGTGTGTGTGTGTGTGTGTGTGTGTGTGTGTGTGTGTGTGTGTGTGTTGCCTGAATGTATGTATGGACACTATATGCCTAGCTGATGCATGTGGAGACCAGAGGGATGTTGGATCCCTTGGGCCTGGAGTAAGGGGTAGTTATAGCAGTCATATGGGTACTAAAAACTGAGTTTGTCCCTTCTTCAAGGTCAGCAAGTATTCTGAACCATTGAGCCATTGCTCTATCCTCATAATTGTCTTTTTTTAATCATTTATTTTTATTTTTAACTGGCTTAGAAAATAATAGGTTTCTATATAAAGTGTTTTTGTATATTTTATTATAGTGGATTCTACCTTTAGTCTTTATTCATCTCCCTGGCCCCCCTTTCTCCTGCTGTACTATTTCGCCCTTAGTAGCTCCCCTTCCACTTTCCCTACCGTCTTCCCCACTACCTTCCATTAAAAGCCTCTTTATTTTTTAGTTTCATGAACCCTTTTCTACCTTCCTGCCCTTTAACCATATTTACTCCCACCTGGGTGAGCACATTTAATATTTATTGAATAAATAGAGGCTAAGATCTATACACATATGAAAGAAAACATGGAATATTTGTCTTTCTGAGCTGGGTTACCTCAATTAATATATTTTCCAGTTCCATCAATTTTCCTGAAAATTTCATTTTTCATAATATCTGGATAAAATTCCAATGTATATATGTATCATATTCCCAGTATCCACTAGTCTGTTGATGGACATCTAGGCTAATTCCATTTTCCTTCGATTTCAAGGAGAGCAGCAATAAACAGAGAACTGCAAATGTCTCTGTAGTAGGTATACAGTCCGTTAGGTATATGTGTGACAGTGATGATTTTTTTCATTGGTTTGAAACTAATTCTACTGATGGTCCTGTTTATAAGGATAAAACCCAAAGAGAGAGAGAGCATCTTCTTGTCTGTTTAGGAAACTACTGTGGTTTTGCTGTTTCTGTGGTGTTGGGGACTGAACCTGGAGTCTTGCACATGCTAA
>CABHPR010120955.1:10553-35526 GCA_902168415.1 Peromyscus melanophrys
GTTTAGTTCCCCATAAGTGTATGTGAAAATGTTCAGGGAAAATTGTGACTTCACAGTAGCCGCAGATCTGAGCTCACAGTGTACACACTTTGCACAGGACATGCTATGCAACACTTCCTAGAACACCTCAGTCAAGTTGGGACTATGAATGTTGTGCTGCATGGCGTTACTGTTCCTCATGGTTTGCTTGCATGGAAAAATATTGGTTCCAGAAAACAGACTTGGAATGTTTTCCAACTTCCAGTCCTCAGCACTTAAGTGTAAAGTAAGTGTAACTGGATTAGATTGTATGCAAATATTTGATTTTAAAAATTGCTTTTTGAGCTGCTGACTAGAGTTTCATTTAAAAAGATGTTAAACGAATTTTGGCTTGAGTTTAGGCTGGAATTTTTGAACAATTTCTGGGATAGCCCTGCAACATATTTCTGCTATATTTGTATTCTTGGCATTAATTATAAAATGATATTGTTGATCAACTCTGAAAAATCTTGAATGTAGCATGAATCTTAGAGAGTCTTATTAATAAAACAAACCCGGGCCAGGTATTGGGGTAAACACTGGATGGTCAGAGAGACAGAATAAGCCACAGCTATCTCACCTCGCTGAATCCTCAGCTGGTCTCGTTTCCTCAGACTGGATGCCCCGAGCCCTCATCCAGAATGGGTCTCAGCTGAACTGCTGCTAGAAGCCTGAAAGCTTAACCAGCCACATGCTTCTCCAGGCCAAAGGCTTCTCCAGGCCAAAGGCCTCTAGTTTCTGGTCCTCACGCCTTATATACCTTTCTGCTTTCTACCACCACTCCCTGGGATTGAAGGCGTGCTTTCTGGGATTAAAGGCGTGGGTCACCACGCCTGGCTGTTTCCCATGTAGCCTTGAACTCACAGAGATCCAGAGGGATTTCTGTCTCTGGAATGCTAGGATTAAAGGCGTATGCTACCACTGCCTAACCTAAGTATCTAGTGGCTTTTCTGTTCTTTGACCCCAGATAAGTTTATTAGCATACACAATATTTTGGGGAACACAATACCCCCACACTTGAAGATGCTTCAACAGTCAAATATTCAGCCCATATTTAATGCTTTCTGTAATGATAAACATGCAATCTACCACATTAGGATGAAAAGTTGCTTTTGCCTCTACTAAATGCTCAAATTGTATGTACACCAAGAAATAGTTTCAGCATAAATATCTTTAGGGTTTGTTGTTGGTAAATGTTTGATTTGTATACCTCTTTAATATATTTATTTACCTATGGTTATATAAAAGTTTCTGGGCTAAGGGGTCAGAAGTGGCAAAAGTTCTTGAAGTACTATTTAGCACTGCTCCTTTCTACAGATCTGATGAGTCTTGAAATGTTCCATCTGAGAGGATCAGGGATCAGAATTGGCAGAGCCCCTGTGTTACACTCATTCAAGGTTTCATTACACCCTAGGCTGGAAGGCAGTTCTCGGTGCTAAATACCACTTCAAATCATTCAGAGATACGGAGTTTGATGTAACACATCAGAGGCTCTTAAAGGGTCAGATTTTCAAGCCACCTAGCATTTATAGCATGAATCTCCACCACCCCCAATTTGGACAAGATGAGGCAAATATTACATTTCCAGAGTGAAAGGAAACTCTGAAAACTAAATTGCCATTGCAATTAAAGTTCTGGCGTTGAATAGAAGAATCAATTTAAATGTTTCATCTTCTAATTTATTCTTCTATTTAGTCACTATAAAAATGAAGCCCAGACCATTTGCACTGAATCTTTGTTTCTTCCATTGCTACACTGGAGTGGTATCCTCATGAGTACGTGTTTCTCAGGGGCTTCACCTTTTCAGAGTCTAAGTCATTAATAAAACACAAAGATTGTTTAACTTCCTCAACAACATTGAGGTGTTTTTACTTTTTAGTTTTATTATTTTATTTTTTTCCCTTGAGACAGTCTAGGTTGAACTTAACTATACCCAAGGATGGCTTCTAAGTCATGAACATCTTCCTACTTCAGCCTCTCAAGTGTCAAAACTACAGGAATGAGCCACCTCTCCTAGCACATCTAAGAATTTTAAAGCCCTAGACAGTTCCATAGTCCTTAAAATAGTCCAAGGTCAAATAGCCCCATCAATACATTCTAGAAACACAGGGCTATGATTAATCATAAACCACAGCAGAGATTTAATCATTATTTCATAAAACAAGTGACTGCATGTAGCTCATAAGGTAAGCATCAAGGATTGAAAGAGAGGAGACAACAGAGGAAGAGACAGAGAGTTGTGTAATTTGTCTTGTGCTGAAACTAGTGTAAAATGTGACTGTGAACTTACTAAGAATCAACCTCCTGGATGATATCAAATGACTGATAAGAAGTGGACCTGAATAGTCTATAAAACTGAACCTCAGACAGCAGAAGTCATTAGTTTCCTTGAACTCCACAGTGCCTAAGAAACGTCATCATATAAGCCCTGGTACAATATTCCCACAAAAGATTGAAATCATTTTAAAGAATTTATTTGAGTATTGGCAGACCCTCATGATACTAGGATCATACCCCAAATCCTCACTGTGCATATCGAACAAGTTTAAGGACACTCTTTCTTTAATGTCAAGAATTCTGGAAGTGGTCATTGCCTTTCCATGCCCAGATGTTTCCTCAATCCTTGGCTCTCCACACAACCCACTCACCACTGGGTTCCAACCTGTCTTTGAATAATCATTATGTTCTAGGTATTTTAATAACCTGTCATTACTTTGTATGAACTTAATACTTCTCCTTTTATCCATTAAGGCATGACTCAAAGAATATGACAGTCCAAGATGATAATAGCTGTGGCAAGGAAAGATGGGAGAATTTGAAATCAGGTTCTGAGTGACTGGAAAGCCCACTCAACCACTATGTTCACCTGTGATAGGCTATTGTAGGACAAAGTGCTAAATAGTCTTATTAAATAAAAAACCTGGAGCCAGATATCAGGGTTAAAACCTGAGGCATCAGAGGAATAGGAAAAGTCACAGCTAACCTCACTTCACCAACTCTGCAGCTTCCAAAGAGAACTACTTCCTGTATACCCATGCTATATGCCTTTCTGTTTGCCAACTCATTTCCTCTCTCTGCCCAGCTACATCACTTCCTCTTCCTGCCCAGCTCTGCCACTTGTGGTCTGTCTGAACAGACCTCTAGACCTTTATGGTTAGTACTGGGATTAAAGGTATATACCACCACACCTGGCTCTGTTCCCAGTATGGCCTTGAACTCATAGAGATCCAGACAGATCTCTGCCTTCTGAGTGATAGGATTAAAGGCATGTGCTACCATTGCCTGACCTCTATGTATAATATAGTGGTTGGCTTTTTCCTCTGATCCTCAGATAAACTTTATTTGTGGACACAGATAAAATATCACCACAGGCTATAGTAGCTCAGGTTTAAGCCTGAAATATCTGCTTGTCCCAAAATATAACTATATGTGACAGTTCATACAACATACATAGTAAAAAAAAAGTTACTCCTGTGGTTCTTGGCATGTACATGAAGATGGGACTCACTGAAATCCCCTGACACTCTTTCTAGTAAAAGAGGCGGTGTCATGCTGAACTGTATAGTGTTGCAAAAATCCATAAAGAACTGGAAAAGCTGAGGGTCAAATGGGATGAAATCTCTCAACATAAGCTGCATTATGTTTTCCAATAATATAAACAGACTTCCATATCTTTCAGATAACTTAACTACCAGAAGGAGGTGTGCAGCAATGTTTGTCATGTGCATGTGTGTATACAGGTGCACATCTCACCTTCAGAAATGATTATCCTTTCTTGGTTAGTAATGAGGTACTTTTTTTTTTTTTTACACCTGATAATTTGAAAAAGTAGTTCTCCCACTTTCTGAATTTATGTGCTTTTCCCAGGTTCCCGCCCTGTATTTTCAAACTCTAATGACACTGCGTTACAGAGAATTGCCAGGCCAAGGTCCACAGATATTACTACTAAATCTTTTGCCTCTAGCTGCGTGTCAGCATCATGTACGGTGTTTCTCTTCAGATCCTACAGTGCGGATTCATGTGGGTCAGTCTACACATTGGCTGGCAAGTATGTTATTCCTGCCAAATCATGCCGTTGAGATGAGAACATTAATTTATCTCAACAGACATGTGTCTATGAGGCTTAACAAAACAGCCATATGCTACTTGAGTGAGTAGTATTACCAAGTAAGCAGTTAGCACCAGAAACCATGCTAGAACGTTTGAAAAGGACCATGTGCATGGTCTTCACTTTATTTTTAGGAGCATGTTATTTGCTCTTATGGTCTTCAGGCCTTAATGTAGATCCTGCAATGCTTTATGTCAGCTCATGGTTTTCTTCCTGTCTTGAATGTTGATAAAAAGTGGCGTGGACATGGCTTTCTGCACATAGATTCCCCAACCCTACCTAAGACCTGATAGGGGGAGGGGGAGATGAGTCTTGTGGTAGGGCCCAGGAGGTAAGAGCCAGCTTCACAATAAGGTCAATGTGATCCCAAGTTTGCCTTTCCCAGGGTTGGTTGTATATGTTTTATAAATAAAATGTATTGTACTGTGAATTCAATATGTAGAGAACATTTAGAAATGTAGAACAGTGGGGTCATAGAAAACCTTTAATTGGACTATCTCCAAATGATGACATACGTTTCTGTGAATTTGTTACTGTAATGCTTTCATCTATACTTTTCAATATAACATGGTAATTAACATATTACTCATTTTACTTATTTTAAATAAAATGCCAATGGTGACTGCAATAAAAATTTTATAACCAAAATATCTTTATAGGTAGGTTGTTTCCAATATTGAACTATAATAAATACAAGTGTAACCAAAGAGTACTACTGTTCCTAGTTGCACATGTAGCTTTCATAAATATTTGCTGTTTTGAGGCATGAATTTGTGAAAATTTAGTAAAATTAAAGTATTATGATAATTACATTGTGTACCATCACCAAAAAAATTGTATATGTGAAGTATCTTTCTCATTGTCAGCAGATGTGCTTAGGAGCACAGATTCTAGAGATGCAATGCATGAAACTGAATCGGAATTTCAGCCTCTAACAACTTTTGCATGTTAATGTATTTTTTCACCTACAAAGTAGAAAGGTCACAGCACCTTTTTAGATTTTTATAAGTATTAAATGACACAGTGATGAAAATACAACAGATGTCTGGTAAGCTTTTAAATTATTTACTTTCTAATAGAAATGTAATATTCCATAATATAGATGTACCACAATATTTTATTCTTAAAAGCTGATGCAAGTCATTTCTCATGGTTTACCTCACAAAAACTAAACAGCCGTAAAAACACATTTTATCCAAGTAAGTGTCTTATATTTGTACTGAAATTTATAAAAATGAAATTGCTGAGTCATAAGATCATAATTTTAAAATCTGACAAAGATTTTATTTTAATGATCACACTAATTTTGCTATGGCCTTGATGGATAATTTTTGAGCTTTACATGATTTATTTATTTACTAGGTACATCTTCCTGATTAATTAATTAATTAATTAATTATTGGACTAACAAATATTCATAAGTTGTTAAGCTATTTAGAATATTCTTAAAATTTCCAGGAATTTCAGATTTGGGTCTTTTAAGTAATTTTCAAAATTTACTTGTTTTGTCTGTCTGTAATGGTGTTTTATAAATAGAATAATTGGTGTTAGCTCAAAGTATGAAAAAAATTCTAACGTTAACAACTCTCTTCTATTTTTACTTATGATTCTTATTTCTGGGCACTATCTACTTCTTATCTATAGAACTCAAATTCATTGGTTTTTAGATTTTCAAGATGTCTTTACTTATGGTTCTCATACATGTATACATTGTGCAGTGTGAAAATTGGGGTTATTAATCATTTTTTAATAAGATGTCATAACTAAAATAGCTTTCACCACTTAAGATTACTAAATAGTACTGAGCAATATGAGTTCCCTGGTAAAAATATTACCCAGTGAATCATCCTGTAATTTTATGTTTCTTTATATGTCTACATCTATGTGCATATCAATCTTCTTATATGTATCTTTCTGCATTTCATTTATTAAAAACAGTTAATATATTGGTTTAAATATGTTACCTCAAAGTTCATTGTTCTACTGCCTGGAATTATAGCATTATCAAATAAAACAGATATTCACATATACTTAGGGCTTTGCTGGATTTACCGCTCCCCCCACCCCCATTTTTCTGTTGTTCCTAAACTAAAATACCTTAAAGCTTCAGATGTTTCTGATACTGATATGGATTTTAGAAAAGCTCTTTTTTTTGTCCCCTCTTATTATTTGATTTCACCTTCCATTCAAGTGTTCACTCGAGGAGATTTGAGAGATGCGAGATCGTGTTGTCTTCTCTTTAGTGTTTTGGTCTCCTTTATCTAAACATAAAAGTCACTAAGTCCACTGAATGTCTTTTTCCACAAAGGTTTTCCTTCAAAATGCTTAGTAGGACATCTGAAAAGTTTCTGTACATGATTAATTCTTAGTCTTTATTCCAAATATCTAATGCATTTTTTTGTTTCATGTTACAAGGCACATGGCATGTTATAATGACTGTCTGGAAGGGAAAATTTTTGAGTGCCTGGAGTGGAAGGGAAGGTTATGAGGTACCTGCTTTTGTAGGCTGTTCAGCTAAGAAATGTGCCTAAAGGTGAGGAGAAAGTTATTCTCTTTAAATTATTAAAAAAGTTAGATATGAGATAATCCACTAATATAGTATTTAAATATCAACTATGTTGAGACAAAGCAATATTTTTTCTTTTTATAATAATAAGTTTAGAAGCACAATTTGTTTATACAAATAAATATTGTTTATATTATGTCATATTATACATATGGTTCACACATTCCTTAAAGTAGGATTGCTGTGTTTCAGAAATATTCTCCAAAAGTATTATAATATTGAAAATTCAAATGAGTATTGAAATCTCAGGCAAGGAAATGTAGCACATAGAGTTCACCTACTCACTCTGTATTAGTTTGCATCCTTACCACTGAAACCAAGTACCTAAGAGATGCTACATGATGGAGGAAGAACTTGTTGGGGCTCATGGTTTCTGAGGGGCTAGTCTATGGCATGACGGAATACAGAACAAAGGAGTTCAAGGCAAGGCAAGCCAGGATCGGAGAAAGAAAGGCTAATATTGAGAGAACCCAGAGCAAAATATTCCAAGAACACACCCCTCAGAATATACTTCCTCTAACTCGGGCTTACCTCCTACTTTAACCACCCAATAATGCTATCTCATCATGGATCTATCAAGGCATGGTTTGATAAAAATCATTGATTATGTCAAAACCACATAGATTATCTCTGGAAATGCAACCCAGACACAATCAGAGGGGTGCTGTTCACGAGGTCCCCAAGCATTTCCCAACCCAACTCAGCTGACAATCAAAATTAGCCATTCTGCACTCACTTAATTTTAGATTCAAGAAGTTTTTGTTAAATCCCCACTATAGCCCAAACCAATTGTGGAGTAGGGCACTAAAAAAGGGAAATCTGTGTCCAGGGGTGCAGAAGCCATGGTGATACTCATTTTTCTACATTCTCTAGTAGGTTTGTGGATGTATTCTTCAAAATTATATACATTGTAATTATTATTTTGAAGTCTTTCGTTCAATTTTTCGTAAAAACAAGTCTCTGTACCAACTGCTTACCTTGGGGAAAAGTTTCGATAGGACTGCTTGTGCAGATACTTTTTTTGACAGGAAAACAGAGACACATTAACATCTATTACTGTTCTGTGACACTTTATGATTGGAAAGTCCATATGTGCAGAAGCTGCTACAAGTAAGGGCTTCAAATAGAGAGAACTGAGCAGTGCAAGCAATGTAAACTGTTATTTGATCTCCATAGAAGAGAAGATGAGAAATGGGGAAAAAAATCAAATCAATAAGGAAGAAAAGAATCTGTGGAAGTGGCAGAGGAGAGATGTGAAAGTCTTGAAGGGTGACCAGCTGTTGCATCTCTGAAATTTGTCAAAAAGAAAGACTTGTTGGGGAGAGTCAGTTGACAGAAAGCTGTCGTGGAGGGCTGACGAAGTGGCAGTCTCAGGGGAGAGCTAGAGAGCAAGGAACTATACTGGGAAAGAGCCCGGGGCAGATGCAGGCTTTGAAACGGTTCCTGTTGCTGCGCAGACTGTCTGCACACAGAGACTTGGATCTGGCAGCAGAGTGAGTGCTTGGCAGAGGCGAGGCAGCTTCTTTTTCTGGCGCTGCCACTTTCCCATCTTACCATTGTCAGTTTCTGCCTCGAGGAAGAGGAGATGATTTTGCTACATCTTGTTTCTCTCTGAAGATGGCATTAAGAAAAAGCAGAAGTGGCCCGTGGCACATAGCAAAAAGAGGTACCTATGCACCCATCCAGCTCTTCCCTCAGTGCTTCAGAGGTTCTGAACAGGGGCTACTAATGGGTTCCCTCTGGGAGGCTGCACATTCATAAGCTAATCCTGCAGAAACTGGGGGGGGGGGGTTATTCAGGCTGGAGTTTAAACAACTCTAGTGACATTCTGAAAGAAAATAATCAAAATATATCTTTTGTTATTCACTACTAAAACTATTAAAGTGCTGAGCTGTGAAAACTGTGCAAAATGGTGCCTGTGATCCACTGAGAATATTTACGACAAACATCTGCAGGTTGGCTACGTTCTATTTTTTTCTAATAGGTGACAGGTCTGAGTGTCACAGCTTAGCCCTGAGCCCTGTGTAACTCATACCTACCACTTCTGCTTCCTGTCATCCCTCACAGAGGCCATGAAAGTGATGGGATTAAAGCAGGCACCAAGCAAAAGAGAACTGGTAAGACCCCTACATAACCAGGACAGATGCCTTCTGTCGCCTGCTGTGTTTGTCAAAATCCACTGTGCACTACACAGGAAGGTGCTGCGGAAACCTTATTGAACTTCTAAAAAAGAGAAAAGTGTTTCTAATTTACTAGATGAGGAGCATGGGTGAAACTTGATAGGCTCATTGAGGGTCATCTTCCACCAATAAGACATTGAGCTAGAATCTGAATTATTCTTCCAGTCCATCAGATGTCAATGTGTAGGTTTATCTCATCACATCATTCTGCCTACTAGACTTATAAACATGGACACACTTATTTCATTCTTACAGATACACTGGTGGAGGTGTACTATTGTCCTTTTCCTCTAGAGGCATAGAGCAATTGTTTTAAAAAGCTAGCCTCCAATAAAGTCAGGAAGTCATTTAATACTCATGCACTTATAGAAGCTTAACAACATGGCATGAAATATTCTAAATATTGTAGCATGCATATTCCCACACACCCCAAGAATGATTTTTAAAATAAGTATAATTATTATTTTGAGTTCTCAAATGGGCTAGAGAGACACAGAAAGTTTGAGCAGTTTATTCAACATTATCAAGAGTGGTACTAGAGGATGGAGATGGCTCTGTAGTTAAGAATATATATTGCTCTTGCAGAGGGTGAGAGTTTGGTTTCCAGTAGCCACATAAGGTGGCTTACACTACTTGTAACTCTAGCTACAGGGGTTCTTTGCTTTCTTTTGGCCTCTGTGAGAATATGCATGCATATTTGAACATACACACACACACACACACACACACACACACACACACACACACACACATGCACGCACACATGCACACTTTAAAATTTAAATAAGAGAGAGTTCATAGGAAATGAAGCTTGAATGGTTGGTATTCAATATCTAAAACCCAAACCATCACACTGTACCTAAAATATGATGACTTACTTAACTGAGGAAAGGAGCCTGTGCCTTTGGAAGAGACCATAGTTAATCATTTGCATCCTACCTCCTTTCACACCTATACTCTTTTCACCTACACCTGTCTTGGCAGTATGCTCTGCAAACATACAGAAAAGCTGAGATAGAAGGGTAGAGGGGGCCTATGAACTTGGATTCCCTGTGTCTATTTCTCTCATGACTATCAAATCGATTCTAATTCTGATGTGAAATGTACAGGAAGACTTCTTGGTTCACTTCTGGGGAAAAAAAAATCTGCATCCTCTAGAAAAAGTCATTATTTCCCATTTGCATGTGGTTGTATCTGGATGTGCTCCATAGTACTTCCATAGACATCCTATTTCATTAGTTACTTTTTTGTGACAAGACACCACGACCAGATGAACTTATGGAAGATAAAGTTTATTTTGGCTTATGGTACAAGAAGGTTAGATCCATAACAGCTGGATAACATGTAGGCAGGTGGCAGACATGGTGGCTGATGACAGCAGGAAGAGGAACCTAAGAGGATACATTCTGCACTGCAAGAACAAAGGAGAGGGAGAATGCAGCAAGAAAGGCAAAGCCTTAACCTCCCAAAGTCCACTCCAGCGACATTCTTCCTCTAGCAAGGCCACACCTCCTACATCTACCCAAACAGCACCACCAACTGGGGACCAAGTGTTCAAATGCATGCGTCTTTGGGAGACATTCTCATTCAAACCAGGGCACTATGAACAGAACAGTCCCAAGAATACTGAAATAGGGAGGTGGGGAAAACTTATATCTTAATCACGTTGTTGAGATGCTGAAATAAACAATATATTCACCTCATGTCAAGGCTGTCCTCATAGATAATAATAATTGTCCTTAGTTTTTAAGCAATGTGGGGAAAGGCTTCCTAGTACCTGTAGACTGTTACATCTCGACCAAAATAAAGCCATTCCCAAATAGATAATGAACCTAGAATGATAAGATAAGCTAGAAGTAAGATCTCCTTGAATGTATTCTTGGGACACTTTCTCTTCCTTTCATATAAAAGGCAAGCAGGAGCCAGATGACCATTTGAAGAATGCCATGGTTTAGATATGCATTGCTCCCCACAGGCTCAGAGTTTATTCAGTCTCAGACTTGAGGTGCAATTTTGAAAGCTGTGGAACATTTGTGAGGTGGGGCTGGTTGGTGAAAGGAGGTTACTAATAGTGAGTTTTTGAAAGATATCCTTACCTTTGGTCCTGGCTGTACAATCTCTCACTGCCATGGAAGAAGCTGATCCCTCACCTATGTGTAGCAGGAATCTTAGAAGGTCTTATTAATAAAATCAAACCTGGAGCAGGTATTGGGGTGAACACTGGAAGATCAGAGAGACAGAACAGGCCACAGCTATCTCACCTCACCTGGCCAACTTCTCAGCTGGTCTTGCTTCCTCAGACTGGAAGCCTCTGTGTCCTCATATCCGAATAGGTCTCAGCTGAACTGTGCTGCTCAAAACCTAAAAGCTTAACCAGCCAAATGCTTCTAGTTTCTGGTCTTCATGCCTTATATATCTTTCTGTTTTTGCCATCACTCCCTGGAATTAAAGGCTCACTTCTTGGGATTAAAGGCGTGTGTCACCATGCCTGGCTGTTTCCAATGTGGCCTTGAACTCACAAAGATCCAGAGGGATTTCTACCTCTGGAATGCTAGGATTAAAGGTGTGAGTGCCACCATTTTCTAGCCTTTGTATCTAGTGGCTGTTCTGTCTCTGACTCCAGATAAGTTTATTAGGGTGCACAATATTTTGGGGAACACAATATCACCACACCCATGCCTTCTGATGGACTGAAATCTCTCCAAAGCTACAAGCCAAATAAACCTTTCTTGCCTTAGATTGTTTTTGTCAGGCAGTTGAGGCACAGAACAAAGTCACTAACACAGAGAACTATTGCATTAATCAATGAAGGGTGGCATCCAAGCCTTCTTCCAACTGCAAGTTATCCTTTCATAAGCAAGATAAAATAAATTCACAAGTTTTTTTTCATATTTTAGAGGTGTCAGAAACAAGCATTGTATATATTAAAATATTAAAAGCCATATGTCACACTTTTTTGGATAACCAGTTTTTATATTCATATGTTGAAAACTAACCTAAATAAATAAGGCATGAGGTCCTGCTCTGATAAGAGATGGAAAGAATCTCCTAAATTGGTCTGAGATTTTCCAGACCAATTAAAAATTTCCCCCCTCACCTCCACTCTAACACCACAAAATCCTTTTACATCTGTGATGTGGTCTAGCACTCCTTTTGCCTATTGGCAAAGCAAAGATACATTTTCAGACACCCTTCTTCTCAAACCCAAGCCCCACTTAGGTTTTGTAATCAGAAACCCACAGGTAGATGGTTATTTCCATTCTAAAATAATAGTAGACTGGATTCTATTCTAGAATGGTAGCCTTAGCCAGAATGGGCACATTTCATATTTAATGTTTTGTGTATTCACCAACCTTTCAAGCCTAGCTTTCAAATCCCCAGGCTGTATTGACAAAGATTTCCTACTCAGTGTTTTCCAAAGTCTCTTGACTGAAACAAGCGTGGATGCCAGTGAGGGAAACAAAACCTCTCCTGAGCTCATTTATAGATATTTGGAACACATTTTTTTTTTTTGAGAATTTGCATGACTGAGGTGGAAAGCCATGCTGACTGGTTGTCTGGACCATGTCAGCCTCAGCTGGAGTTAGGTGCAAGAGGGAAATCAGTGTAGAAGGATGTTGTTGTTAGCAGACCTAGGTCTGATACTGGGCCAGTATTCCACAGAACTCTGTGTGGATTGGGCAGTGGCCCAATGCTTCCTTCCCTGCAGAGCATTGTCCTGACCAAGTGAGCCCATTTCACACAACAGGAGACTTACCTGGTAACCTTATCCATCAAGTTAGTTTGAACTCTTCTCTTCTACAACTCTCTGTGGCATTAGGGTGAAGCTTGACTGCAGGTTAGACACATCCCATAAACCATGCTTCCTACTTTTCACAAGAGAAGATGCCTTGAATATCCTGACCCCTCAGTTAGATCTTTGTTTTAGGAAAACTAAGTGTAGAGAACATTTCTTCTCCCTACCTTGCCACCTCCTCTCAGACAGAAGTGGAGAGTCCCCACAGGAATCTGCCTTTTATGGATCTCAGTAACTTGGTTCCTTCAGCCCTAGAGGTGATAATGGCTTCTAGCTGTTGCTATTTTCTGTGTCCCTCATCACTCCTTGTTTGTTTCTGTAACCCTGCCCACATTTCGGCAAACAGCCTTTTCATTAGACTCTCTTCATTGGAACCATCTGTGGTGAATTGACTTCCAGCTGTGATACTGACTGGTACAGCTGGCCTGTGTGTGTGTATGTGTACTTTGAGAAATCCTTCTGATATATTGCAAGAAATGGTCATTATTGTCCTCGTTTAATTATGAAGTAAATATGCTCATCCACTCTTGAATCCCAATTGGCCTTGTGACTTGCCCTGGCACAAGGGAAATGAGCATGCATATGATACATGCAGAGACATGCAAAGTGCCTATATTTCAAGGCTTAGCCAGGATTGACCCTGGGTGCTCTGTGACCCTGCCATGTGAACATCTCATGTGAACAAAAGACACACATCTCTGACATCCTTACAATTCTTTCCTAAATGTAAGGGTCTGCTACACTGTATATATGCTGACCTTAGCTATTGGCAGACATACAGGCAAGTCTAACAGAGAGCAGTCACACCTGTCCTGGATCAGACTGACATAGCTGAGCCATGGACTGTGTAATTAAATGGTTGTCGTTTAAAGTATTACTTTTGAGGGTTGCACATAAAACTAACTGGTACATGTCTGGTGATATGAAATTGAGTCTAAAGCTGAGTGTGGTGTGCATGCTATTATTATTTTTACTAATTATTATTTTGCTAAGTTTCATCTGAACTTTAAGAAGTGTATACTTTCTTATATAGTACCTAACTTGATTCTTCCAGGTACTTTCAAATCTAAAGCAAACAGCACCCAGCTATTATCACCTCCTCTGGGGTCTTTCAGCACTTTAGAGTTCCCTTGTCCAAGATCACATTCTTCCCAGTGCATTCAACAATTAGTGGCCCAGCACACCAGGAGAATATAGGTCAGAGCAGTATGAACCTACACAGGAGCACTCTAACAAGAGTCCAACAGATGATGCATACCCAGAGACCCTGCTAGGCTGGGGAATGCCATTAGGAAAATGTTTACTGTTTAAAAATGGTCACTATAATACTGTTTCTATGGATGGAAGTGAGTTAAGAGGGAGAAATAGCAAAAACATTAATGCTATAGCTTTATCCTCCATAATTTTTGTCATAACTTACAATGTTCCAGTTACCCTGAATATCTTTTTTCCCACCAACTTCTGACTATCTCTTAACCCATGATTGTTCCTCCTTCTACCAGAAAAGATTCTTTTGTCCTTTTCCAGATGCCTCATTGTCCCTTTCAAATATCATCCAAAGGCGCCTAGAAGGCCTATCATGTTCCATCTTACTTATTGTGCTTTTACTTTGGAAAACACATCCTATTTTTCTCTCTACAGAGAAAAACTTTGTCATTCTTAATGATTTCATTGTTCATGTATTCACTTCCCTCACTAAAGAACAATTTCTACAATAGCAACAACCTTCATTGTCTAGCTTAGACACCCACACTCAGTGCTTAGCAAAGTGTGGCTACAGATTGAGCATGAGGTAAATATTTTAAGAATTTTTGTAGGATAAGATTTTAGTTAGTGTTTTCCAGAATAATATTCTATGTTCCTTAAATGCTCTAGTGTGAGTGGAGTGTGTGTCAGGGGGTGGCTGCCCATGAACATGAAGGGCAGAGAAAGATGTCCAGTGTCCTGTTCAATCTACTTCCTTTGAGACAGGGTCTCTCATTGAACCTGGAGCTAATCTGGTGGCAAATAAGACCCAGTAATCTTCATATCTCCATCCCCCAAAGTACTGTGGTTACAGGCATAATTGAGATGCAGGTTTTTATAATTGCACAGCAAACACTTTACCAACTGAGCCATCCCCATCAGTGTCATTTTATGACTTGAAACAACAGCATTTTAAATTATATGAATGAACAAATATTCCATAATCTTGTCCTATAGAAAAACAAAGCCAACAGAAAAATGTATCTTTGAATGTTACTTGAGAAGAAATCTGTAAACCCAGAAAGAAAAGAGCCCACTACTTTATATGGGTTGTGTTGTACTACTTTGGAATGACAAGGAGAGTTGATTATCATCTTCCAATTTCATGACTATGCCTTAGCTCCCTGAGCTCAGGGTGACATTAGGAAGGCAAAGAGTTTGTAGAAGTATGTATTCAGTAGTGCAGTGCACATTGAGTGGACACAGCAATACAATTCACATATTAAATAACACTATAAAAGAATGATTTTATAGAGTTTTCAAACAGAAGAAAAGAAGGACATTTTCAGGCTACAAACTCCCAGAACAGTTCTTTAAATCACTTTTTCCAAAGTGGGTCAATGTAATGTGTGTTCAGTGACCACCCATGTCTAGTTGCTAGTGCACTAATGGTCAATGGAATTTTTAAAAACTCAACTTTCACAATCACATTTTTCTTACATGTATTTGAACAAAGAGTCTCATAGAACTGGAAGGCCCCTGGCTGTTGGAAGAGCGTATCTCATTTTATGGAATTAATAAAGCAAAGGTTTATGTGTTTCTCTTCCTGACACAGCTTCAAGAATCATTCTATAATCTAGATATGATGATATGGGTTTTCAATTGTGTCTTAACAAAGACAGATAGGGCTAACATTCTAGGGTGTTATTTCTGTATAGCATTATTGATACAGATTTAGAAATAAGGACACACTTCTATAACATGTAAAGTCTCCCTCTCCCTCTCCCCCTCCCCCTCCCCCTCCCCCTCCCTCTCCCTCTCCCTCTCCCTCTCCCTCTCTCTCTCTCTTCTTCTCTTCTCTCCTCTTCTCTCTCGCCCTCTCTCTTCTTGACCTGCTATAAGATGCTTATCATCTAATAAACCGGACATTTGGAAAATATAATCCTCTTAGTTTCATAGTCTGTGTTGTTTCTGTGGCTTGCACCTCATTTGTGGGATGAAGAACATCCAGTCAATTGTCTATGATTATTCAAGTTTTTATCAAGCATGTCACAGTTCACTTGTCACTTTGAAACCTTTATCTGAGTATTCTACTGAAGGCCCCAAGACATGGACATATGGACAGAGCTGAGGTGTTACACATTTGGTCATTATTCTATTCCTCGATTTCATCTCTTTAAAAAATACACCAGTAATTAATTGTATTCATGCTCCGTGGCACAGCCTGCAAGCACTTTAAACATCACTGGGTATTTTAAAAGATTCACTAATTAAATTCATCCTCATATGAGAGTCCACGAACTCATGGTCCACAATTCCCTATGTGTACTGTTTTCAGCTTTTCTGACTGGAAAAAAAAATGATACAGGACTTTATGTAAAGGCAGCAGGAATGATTTAAAACTCAAATTGGCAGGAAAATAATAATTGAAAGGAACACAATAAAATGTCATCTCAAAAATCTTATGAAGTCTAGGTTACATTGAAATATAACACATTTATCAGCAAGGATGGAAGTCTCCTAAATGGACAAAAAAAATGTCACTGGTCTCACAGGTTCATTTTCCACCTGCTATTTCTGTTGTGAAATTTCATCTAAATGTAATGAGGCTCAGTGATAATCTGACTCTCTGCTCCTATGTTGCTTCTGAGACCTGAGAAAAGGTTGGTTTCATCAACCCAGAGTTCCACTCTGTGTTGAGACGCCATGCAGTATCATGGCATATTGTAAAAATTCAGACATGTGCAGAGATGCTCATATATCCCAGTCATACTCAAATGCTTTACAGAAGAAGATTCTGGTGATTCCCATACAATTCATTCACCACTGTGCCTACCACTCATATCTCTGGTGATCATCACATCCTTCTGACTTCAGCAAGTCTGCCTTCACTCACTTCCTGTGGGTAGCCTTACTTAGTCAGACACCATTTTCTAAGTTCTCAACTAAGTTATTATGAAGTTCTTGTCACCATGACCCTAAACATTTTAAATTTAATTCCCATTAGAATTTCTGAAGAAAATAATGAGTTGTGAATTAAGTACATGAATTAATACATCAGCAGAAATGTTCATCAACTCCTGCTGACAGACAGAGTTCTGGAAGGTTACTGACCAAGGCTAGAGCTGTAGGATATGGTGGTAATTTCTAGAAGAAGAAATGATGATGATGGCGTGGACTGGCATGAAAAGGACCAGGAAGATGGCACCAGTGACAATGATGATAAATGCTTTTTCTGAGCTTTCTCTGTGGCAGTCACTGCACTTGTACTTTACTGTTTCATGTACTTTTGATGCTAGTGCACTAAAGAAGCACCACCTTTCACTCTTGAGGAACCAGAAGGATTGAAGCATTGCTAAATTCTCAACTGTTGACATTGCTATGTGGCACAACCAGAATTTGAGCAGTCTGACTCCATAATTTTACACACAGGTGTAAACCCGTACTTTAACCATTTGTGTTGGGATGCCTTTAAGGAACAGAGGAGACATTATATACAAGACAGACGGACGACTTCAAGACGAAGGAACAAAAGGGGAACTATCAGAAGACCAAGAGTGAGAAAAAGATGGCAGGAGAGAGTTCAGGTAGAACACAGTGTTTGAAATGTAGAGAAAACTAAACACCTGTGGTTGGTGATGCCTTGAAACTGAGAGGATACCCTGCTATTGTCAGTTTCCCAAACCAATATAATTCCTAACTGCATCCTTAAATGTTTATCCTTACACATACAGGTGAGAGCAGTGCTCACCTGTATCAAAGATGCTTCTTTTTACAGCAGACAGCGACCATTACAGAAAATCATGACAGCTCAAAATACAGAGGACAACTGACCATTAATTGCCAATCTCCAATTAAGATATTTACAACACAACTCCTATACTCAAGGCTCCGGGAACATTGAGGAAAAGAGAGCAGAAAGATTTTAGGAGAAAATTTACCATTTTCATTTTCTATTCTTTAGTTGATGGGCATGTAGGCTCTTTCCATTTTTCAGTTATTGTGAATAAAGCAGCCATAAACAAGGGTGAGCAGGGATTTCTGTATTAGGATATAGAGTCCTTTGAGGGTCATTGGATAGTGGTATGGCTGGATCAGGTGGTAAATGTATTTCTAGCCTTCTCAGGAAACTCCACATGGATTTCCATAGTGGCTGCCCTAGTTTATACTCCCACCACCATGAATAATGGTTCCATTACCCCACATCCATGCCATAATTTACTTAATTTACATAATTTACCAAGTCGTTTGTTTGGTAGATTTTTATCTTATTTTATTTTATTTTATTTGCATCTTAGACATTCTGACAGGGATAAGATGAAATCACAAAGTAATTTCAATTTTCATTTCCCTTATGACTAAGGATTTTGAACATATTAAAAATGTTTCTCAGCTATATGCATTTCATCTTTTGAGAACTCTGGTTTTTCGTAAAAAAATTTTTATTGGATTATTTGTTTTCATGATAATAAGTATTCTGAGTTTTCTGGATATTCTAGATACATCTGTCAGATGTAAAGCTGGTAAAAAAAAATTTCCCTACTCTGTAGGCTGCCTCTTCATTTGAATGATTGTGTTTGCTGTACAGAAGCCTTTTTGTTTGTTTTGATTTCATGAGGTCCTAGTTGTAAATTGTTGGCCTAAATGGTGCTATTGGGTCCTGTTCAGAAACCTTTTTTTTTTCTTTTTTTTTTTTTTGCCAGCAAACTCAAATGTAATTGCTGCTTTCTCCTCTATCCATTTCAGTGTGCCAAGTCTTCCACTAATGTCCTTGACCCATTTTGAGTTGAGTTTTGTGAAGAGTAGAAGGATTACCAGAAGGGATAACACTGATAACACTGAAGACTTTCCAAAAGTCATATGGAAACTTACTGCAGTAAAATTGACTGAAAATATATTCATTATATATATATATAAAATTGAAATAGAGTAACACTTTAATGGGGTGACAATGCCCCTATAAGAAACCACCACAGAGATAACAAAATTCCAGTGCCAGGAATGTTTTTTTATTATTATTAATTATTATTATTTTTATTTTAGAACTGTTGGCCAGTGAGATCCCACAGAGCACAGGATATTGCCTATGCTTTTGATCACTCTCTAGAATTGAATATTAAGACTCTATTGCTGAAAATACCACATGCTTGAATCATCAAATATAAAAAAAATCAAAAGCATATTCTTTTATATTTATCTTCCTAGTTAGTTTTTATTTTCCAAGAAGGTGCTATGTTTACTACTGGAGGAGAAAAGTAATCATCATTATTACCTAGCTGTAAACCCTAGGGTCTACAATATAGATCAGCGTAGAAAATCATTTCCACTGGTACAACAGTACCACAAAAGTCATGGGAAAAGCATACCATTTTCTGATTGGATTTAAGGTGTTCTAGATAGTTTTATGTCAACTTGACACAAGCTAAAGTCATCTGAGAAAAGGGAACCTCAAGAAAATGCCTCCATACGATCTGGCTGTAGGTAAGCCTGAAGGGCATTTCTTAATTAGTGATTGATGATGGAGGACCAAGACAATTGTGGTTGGTGTCATCCTTGGGCTGGTGGTCCTGGGTTCTGTAAGAAAGCAGGCTGAGTAAGCCATGAGGAGAAAGTCACTAAGCAGCATCCTTCTACATCCTCTGCATCAGCTCCTGCCTTCAGGTTCCTGATTTGCTTGAGTTCCTGTCCTGATTTTCTTGGTGATCAACTGTGATATGGAAGTATAAGCCAAATTAAACATTTACTCCCCAAGTTGCTCTGGTCATGATGTTTCATCACAGCAATAGTCATCCTAAAACATAAAGCCTGCTCACAAAATGAAACCCATAGCTGGCAATATTGTCAGAGCCAAGAACCTGTGGTTAAGGTCAAGAACCTATGTTATAGGTGCTAGGGAAGAATGTACTACTATTATTCTGCTGAATGTATCTAGCATTAAACTGACTTCTAATGACTTGTTGCTATACTTATAGACTATTACATGACCCCGTCTTCATTAGAAAAGCTTTTTGCCATAGCTCGTGTTTAACCCAGAGACCCTACTGATCCAGGTGCAGAGAATGAGAGACTAAGAAATACTCATGCCTTACTGAGACATCCATGTCATAAACTCCCTTCCAAGGCTCAGGAACCTATGCCAAAGAGGAGGTAGACAGACTGGAAGAGCCAGAAGTGGTGAATGCATATAAGAATACAGTGCTTTCTGAAAGTAGCCAGGCAGTGATATATATTAACTCATAGATGTAACAGCATGCCAGAGACCTGCACAAGCTCAAGTCAGACAAATCCCAGTAGAAAGCTGGGCACATTTTGTGAGCAGGCCTTATGTTTTAGGGTTATTATTGCTGCAATAAAACACCATCACCAAAGCAACTTGGGTGGGCCTATTTCGGTTACCTTTATTAAGGGGCTCTCAGAAATTGACAGTTTCTGGGAAAGGGAGTGTAATTTATCTTTAAGGATGCAAGTGAATATGATCATAATACATTGTATGAAATACTGAAAAAGCTAATAAAAAGTCAAATTCAAAGTTACAACTGACATTTTTAGAAAGCCAAAGCTTTCATGGAAGTGTTGAAGATGATCACACACATGGTCATTTCATTATAGAGTTTCATGAACCTGTTCTTCAAATCTAGATGATCTTTTAACAAAAAACCCAGAGCCAGATACCGGGATGAAAGCTGAAAGATCAGAGAAGCAGAGCAGCCAGTTACTAGTTCATACCTCTACGAAATCCTCAGCCAAAATAGAGTGAGTTCCTGTTTCCTCACACCTTATATACCTTTCTCTGTCCTGCCATATTTCTTCCTGGGATTAAAGGCATGCGTGCTTCTCAAGCAAAGGCATGAGATCTCAAGTGCTGGGATAAAAGGTGTATGCCACCACTGCCTGACCTCTATGTCTAATCTAGTGGCTGGCACTGTCCTCTGATCCTCAGGAAAGTTTATTAGGGTACACAATATATCACCACATGCACCCACTCTTTATTCTCTCTTTCTTTGCTCTCCTCCTAAAACTATTCATCAAGCCCATATTTCAAATTGACTTGGAGCTGAAAATTGAGTCTACACATTTTGTCATTGAGTTTCACCTAAATGGAAGCATGTTTAATGATAGTTAAGAGGGAAGACTAAGATGGTGATATACATGTTTCACTTCCAGAAATATCTTCAGAATGAAGTCCTAAAAGGCACATTATTCCATCAGGGCATAGCCTGACGTTTGAATAAGGCAGATTGTCCTTGTTAAAGAGAAAAAAATTCTCTCTCTCTCTGTATGAGAGAGAGAGGGAGAGAGAGAGAGAGAGAGAGAGAGAGAGAGAGAGAGAGAGAGAGAGACTATTCCAGGCTTTTAAAATATACTCAAGAAATATTATGATTCTCTTCCTATAGTTTGTTTAAGTTCAAGTTGAAATATTAGCAACACTGGCTCAAGTTTACATCTTTATTTATCTATCCTCTTTGTCACAGTATCATTTTATATAAAGTAGTGATTTGGTCAGATAGATTTAAGATTTGCTTTTTAGAAAGTCACATTCCTTTCCTTCACTTACACCAGGAACAAATTTGGGTTTATCTGATTGCTTATTCCAAGAACTACAAGTAGTTAAGAAGTTGGCCCTAACTGTCCCAGTGGGCCATGGTGGGTTTCAACCAATCCAGTATGAGTGAAGCCATTGTTCATGTCCAGACATATTATGCAAATAATATAGCCAATTTCCCCATAATATTTAATTCAGAATGCCCAATAGAAGATGAAAATATTATGGTAAACAGTTGGGTCCCACATCCTCAAATTGTGGAATCTAATGATTCCATAATTCTAATTACTTCAATATATTTGAAATCTATTTTCTAGGCATCCTGATCTAAATGTAAAGACAAAGTATCTTCAAATCTTTCTTTGAAACAACTTAAGACTTACCTGTGGTATAAGTTCATGCCTGTAGCTATATAATAAACTTGCTGTTTGTTAATACTGAACACTTTGTATACTTCAAGTTTTATGCAATGATTGATGCTAATGTGGCATATGATCCTTCATAAAACACTTTAGCTTACAAAAGTTATCTCACTTTGTTCCTTAATATCCAGGATCATTTGCTGAGTGCTTGCATGGCTTACAGGGTTGGCCTATTTGGGTGTGGTGAGGAATGAAGAAAGGACAAACACTAGGATACAAAGAAACAGACAGAGACAGAAAAGCTGGAACAGGGTTGACAAGGCTCTCTGACCCTGCAAGCATAGCTTATTTATTGTATACAGTTCAACCGGGAGACAGCTGAACAAGGAGACATGGTTATTATATAAAGCTGAAAAAGAAGACAGGTTTAGCTAATCTCAGTAGAAACAGTCTCTGTAGGGGGGCTGTCTTCAGGCTTTAAACATCTGGAGCAGGGAATTATGGTGGACTATGGTGGATATTTTCTATTTGCACTATCAATATTACACTCAGACCCTAAAGGAAGGCTTTGCCATCTGCTGACCCTCACCCTATGGGGAAAGTTTTGGCATTTTCTCATGGGTTTGAAGCTTGGGGGTCCTTGACATGGCTGTGCCTATGTCAACAACACATACTCATTCAGGAGTTCATTCACTTAGGGCTTCCTTTTCTCTGGAAAATTATTATCCCCCTTTACAATGGATGGAAATGAAAATATTGTATCTAATGCTGTTTTCCTTGAATTATGTTATAAAGAAGCAGGAAGTCAAAGTTCTTTGTATTTACCCTTGAGCCTTCAGTATTGCTGATATGTGTATGAACTAGATTGAGAAGGTTCACTTTTCCTTACCACTCCAGAGCCATATGGGCTCTAGTTTAGTGTCACCTTGCTGGTCAAGTGACCACACACAGAGCAACTTACACCACAAACGTATTGTTTTATATTCTTGGAGATCAGAAATCTAAAATCAGTCAGCAAAGCTGTGTTCCTTCTGATGGTACTAGAAGATGTGCTTTATTTCTCCTCCAGTCTCAGGCTGTGTACATTCACAGCTCCTGGCTCTTCCTCTATCTTCTAAGGCAGGAACATAGCATCTTATTATGTCTTTAACCTCCTTCCTTTCTACTATAAATATTTCTGTGATCCTAGCCAAATAGTTCAGACTAACTCCCCTTCTTGAATCAGGACCTACTCATGAACACATTTTACCTCTGCTACATGAAGAAACCTATTCATGAGTTTCTGAGACCAAGGTGTAGACATCTTTTCATAGGCAGGGAGTTGAGTTGTATTCAATGTGTAACAAATTCATCTCATAGACCACTTTCTTTGACCTCAAAGGAGTTTAGCTGTATTCAATGTGTAACAAATTCATCTCATAGACCACTTTCTTTGACCTCAAAGGAGCTTCTCAAATGTTGGTACAATAGGTTTATAACACAGTGATGTGGGAGGGACTCAACTGGAGGATATAAGTTAGACTTTAAACTATTTAACTTGTGGATGACTTCCATACTATCGCTTATCTCTTTTAAGATTTCACTCATCACAAGAAAAAAAGTGAGCAGAGCACTGTAATATTGTTCAGAGTAAAAGCTGACTTCTTGTGTCATTGTGTTCATTTTTTTTATTTAAAGTGGATTTAAGAAACATTTCCAAATGCATTACTAAACACCAGAAGCCTTTTAACCACAGAAACCCACTGAGAGTCACTCGACAGTTACCATAGGGTGAAGATGATAGAAAATGACACTAGGTGTCAGTTCTCTCAGTCTCAAATATGTCATGCTCTAACTTTTCTCCTGAACTCTGTACAGAGTATCTCCCTCCACAGCGGCTGTGTGAACTGATATGCTCCCTCAACGCATGTGTTCAGATTGGACCTTGCTGGTTTAAAATGTCTCCTCAACAGTCAAGGTTTCTTACCGGGCAGTGGTGGCCCAGGCCTTTAATCCCAGCACTCAGGAGGCAGAGTCAGGCAGATCTCTGTGAGTTTGAGGCCAGTCTGGTCTACAGAGTGAGATCCAGGACAGGCACCAAAACCACATAGAGAAACCCTGTCTCAAAAAACCAAAAAAAAAGGTCAAGTTTTCTTTATCTCACTTCACATGACTTTTGACATTTAAGGGAGAGAATATCCTATTTTATGTAATATTTCACCTCAGTATATAACATTAATAAATTAATTTTTCCAAACATAGAGGTAGCATTAACAATATCAAAACACAGGTGAAAGATTATTATGTAAATGATTCATTGAAGGTTTTATTCTCAGAAGAGAGGAGCAAGCAGCAGGATATAGAGGGGGAAAGCCAAGGAGAATTGATCAACTAGAGACTAGTTTAAGATTAACCCTACCACGAACATTAGAGCATGGACTACACCAGACAGGTGGGTCATCTTTAAGAATGTGCTGGCTGCTGGGAGGTGGTGGTGCACGCCTTTAATCCCAGCACTTGGGAGGCAGAGGCAGGCAGATCTCTGTGAGTTCAAGGCCAGCCTGGGCTACCGAGTGAGTTCCAGGACAGGCTCCAAAGCTACACAGAGAAACCCTGTCTCGAAAAACAAAACAAAACAAAAAGAATGTGCTGGCTGTGTCACAAACTTACTTTCTATAACCTTCTTTCAGGAAAATAGAAAGTACAACCTCCTGGGTGCCAAGGCATTTTACATAGAGATGGGGATAGCTATGAATGTCACCAAGTAATATTCAATGCCTGCTGAGCTGTTAACTTAATGAAAGGAACCAGATAGGGCACCAAGCTGGAAAGGAAAACCTGGGCTGATCTCTTTAACACCCTTTTGTGGGCAAGGTAATAGTAGCCTTCTGATGTGGCTGGCTGTGTGCTACAGTTGTCAAGTAAGCATTGGCTATATTTTCTCTGGGTCAGCACAGCATCCAGCTTCAAGCTAAATTGGTTGTTGCATCAATAACTTTGGTCCTGAATCTTTATGAAAATGTTGATATGCTTTGAGCTCATATTGCCAGGGTTATGTAGTTGGCACCTGTATGAGAGGTGTTCAAGGGGGCTCCATAAGCACAACCCTGGGGACACACTGAGCAATCTGCTCTGAGAATCTGTTCTTGGGCAGGAGGTGGTGATTAAGGACCTAAAAGCATATGTGATATCAATGACCATTGGTTAGCTTATTAAAATAAGCAATTTTAATCATC
>CABHPR010120956.1:1829-14331 GCA_902168415.1 Peromyscus melanophrys
GATAGATAGATAGATAGATAGATAGATAGATAGATAGATAGATAGATGATAGATAGATAGATAGATAGATAGATGATAGATAGATAGATAGATGATAGATAGATAGATAGATAGATAGATAGATAGATAGATGATAGATAGATAAAACCAACTAACTAACCAATCAACCAAAACCAAAACAAAATAGAAGAAAAAACTTTATAAAGGCAGTAGGCAAAGCCCGTCACACCCTCTTTTTAATTATCATCATTTAAAATTTTATTTTACACTTTATTATAAAAAGTTGCAATTTAAAAAGAAGAAAGAAATTAACCAGACCTAAAGACTATACAGCTCGGTGAACTTCTTTCTATTCAGTTATGGTAAGCATTCTAAACAGAAGCTGGGGATTGCATGCTTTCACTATTTTGTTTTGATTCTTAGATTAGTTTTAGACCCTCTTTCATAGCTCATGTTCATTGCCTGCATTCAATCCTCCCTCAGCTCCAATATTAGCCTTCTGGTTCTCCTTTGTACATGTTATACTCTACCCACAAGCACATTTGTTTACACATACACACATTTTTGGCTGTATTCCCCGTATGAAGAACATGCAGGTTCTCTCTCTCTCTCTCTCTCTCTCTCTCTCTCTCTCTCTCTCTCTCTGCCAAAAGACACAATAAATGAACAGACTGTGTTTTTAAATGAACTTCAGAAATAAAGAAAAGAAATTATGAGCAGTTCTGTCCGAACCCTAGTTAAATATTAAAGCACAGAGCTTTTAATCTATAAAGTCTGAAATGATCACTTTACAGAAAAGAATTGTACAGAAAGCCATTTCAGGCAAAACTTTCCTTCTTTTTTATTTCACTATATCCAGGAAGAAACAATGATGACTTCCCTCTCGAAAATGTTCCTCATATTTAAGATGACCTTGTACGATTTGGAGGAGTGAGAACGGGGAGGGATGGAGAGACGGACGGTCCAATTGGCTGAATCTCTGTTGTGGATTTCTAGTGGCCTCAACTATTGGATCAGAACACAGACATTCAAAAGCCACATGTACATACACATGTACCAGAGCTCGTATGCACACAAGCGAACTCAAGTTAGCACACATCCCTACTCTTCCAACAACCCAAAGACCGTGCTTCACTCCCCACAGCTGGACCCAAGAAGCGCATCTGCCCCATTGACGTCCTCTCCAGCAGCTTGACCCAGACAAAACCTCCATCCGCACTTAGCCAGCCTTGCTGTGTTCCTTCTCTAGAAACACATTTGATAAAAGGTACCAGGTCGTCATTTAGACCTTCATGTAAATGTCAGAGAAACCAGCTTCTACACTAGAGATTCTCTGTACCTCCATTACAAACCACGCCGCCCTCTAGAGATGCAGAGAAATCAGTGCAAGGTTGGTAGTTAGAGATTTGTTCTACATAGCACACATTCACCATCCTTCAAAGCATGATGAACCCAAGAGATACCATTTGGCAGAAATAAGATCTCAGAATTTTTTTTTCTTTTCCCTTTGTTTTCTTTCTCACACTCAAAGAAAGCTCCACTGAAGACCTCTTCCTCTCTTAAAAGCCATGTGCAGTTTCCCAGAGCTTTGGCTCCAGATTCCAAGACGAAGCACGAGCTCCCCCTGCCGACATCCTTGGAGAAAGACAGGATCTCGCAATCTTCACCAGAGATTTTTCTCCTGAGTTTGGTTAAAAAAAAAAATTTGTTTAAAAACACGTACACTTGAAAATTCTTGTGTTTTGAACGAGCACTCAATTTAAATTCTGGATAAATGTTTTAACCAGTGTGTTAATGCAAATACGTGTGACGACATGATCAGCTTTCTGCTCCAATTTGCTCAGGTCGTAAGCTGTTCAGCCGTCTTTGATAAAGTACGTGAGAATCCCTATTCCATCTTACAACATGGCAGTAGCATTTCTATGTCTATCTACACTGTAAAGCATCCTACGAGCTGAGAGTGGACCCCATTTGAGTCTAGAGACAACTTGTAATTCCAGGTACATGAAGGGAGATATTTTGGGGTGTATGAGTGTGTGTGTGTGTGTGTGTGTGTGTGTGTGTGTGTGTGTGTGTGTGTGTGTGTTCCAATTTCTTCCTGTTTTAGTTTGAGAAGTATCACGTTCTCCTCTTTCCTTACTGTTGAAGATGGCTTTCTTGTAAGTTCTTATTATCAGTGAGGCATTGTTTAGAATCGTTCCAGCATGGCAAATGCTGAGTGCCCTCTGGTGGTTTGAATGAGAATGGCTCCCAGAGGCTCATATATTTGAATCTTTGGTTCTGAGTTGGTAGGAAGGATTAGGAGGTGTGGCCTTGTTGGAGGATGAGCGTCACTTGGGTTGGACTTTGAGGCTTCAAAAGCCTATGTCAAGCTTAGTCTTGTTTTCTCTCTGCTGCATGATTGTGGATCAGATGTAAGCTTTCAACTTACATCCAGCGCTCCAGTGTCATGCCTGCCTGCTTGCTGCTATGCTCCTGACCATGATTGTCGTGGACTCATACTCGGAAACTGTAACTAGGCCCCCAGTTAAATGCTTTCTCTTACAAGTGGCTCTGGTCATGGTGTAGCAACAGAACAGTAACTAAGACATGCCCTAACTCTCTTCGACTCACAACTGAAGGGTTGAGGTAAACAAGGTTGTCCCAGTCTAGACTCCCATGCCCAATAGAGGAAAGAATCATGCAAAGAACAGAGGACAGTAGAGTTGTGTACTGAGGGTTTCGGGGACCCAGCTAGGGCTCTGGTTCTGAGAGCTATGTGGGGTGCTGGTCTTTAGGGTGCACTCACGTTTGCGGGAGGAATCCAACCCACCGTCACTGTCACTCAGCCCATTTTGGATCATCGTTAGTAAAGTCTTCCTCTCGCCAACTCTGGGTTCTCAGTACTTCATTCACATGCAGTCAAACCACACTTGATGCCTTGGAAATAATCATGATCCCTTCTGCTTTCTCAAAAACTAGCAATGACTAGATTTCCAGTACTAGGTATGCTTCCCCTCCTGTGAATTACCAGGAGTTAGTGAGGTCATGGATCTTAGTGGAGAGCCTACTACGGTCACTTTACCAGACTACCATAATTCTAAACATTATCCTTAAATCCACAGGTAACTGTAGCTTTCACCCTTCTCAAATTAGCCTCTCTTGGCAGCAGATGGAGACCATTTTGGAAAACCACAACTGGTCAAAATGCAGAGATCCACTGATGGCAGGGTGCCCAACCCCAGTTTATACATCTGCAACGTAACTTCTGCACCAAAGGCTCGGGGAGCATCACAGAAGAGGGGTGAAAGAGTGCAGGAGACGGGTGATCAGGAAGTCTACTGTGAAACTGTGTCTCCTAACAGTGACAGGGAAGCCGCAGCCAGGATAGCTCAACGAAACCTGAATAATGACAATACCAATAGAACGCTAACACTGAAGGGGGGAAATCTCATGGAGCCCCTCCACCAGACAGAGAAGTACAGGAAGCTAATGACTGCCAAGAGAGGGAGAATTTGTCTTCCCCAGGCGTGAGCTCCCTAATTGGTTTTCCAATACCAAGTGGGTAGCCCATCAATCATATACATATACAGGCTCCAATAAACAGCCTCAATAGGTTACAGTTATATATTTATGCACATCTGTAGTAATAATAAGCAAAGAGGCTGTGAATTTGGGAGGGAGTGAAGAGGAGGACATGGGAAGGGTTGGAAGGAAGAAAGGGTAAATGATGTAATTATATTTTAATTAAAATTTATTTAAAAATCAGAGGAAGCAAAATGATGGGTGGTGGCAACTGTCGATGATCTGCTCTGATCATAATTAACTTAGAGGGCAAAAATATCTGTAGGGATGTTAAGTGGGTAGATTTTAATCCTTGTAAAATGTGCTGCCCTGTCCTCTCACACCCATTAAAACCATAGCATTGATCCATTCAGTGAAAGGTGGTGTCACTTAGAAGGAAGAAGTCATTTACTAGGCTGTGCGTTCCAGCATGAAATAGATGCAAAACTCAGGAGTTTAAAAGCAAGTGCTCTGTCATTTGCAGAAAAAAAAATAAAGCTCAGTTCAGACCCCTAAGAGTTCTCCAGGCAGCAGAGAATTGACATCAAGGACAGCACAGAACACAGCAGGACCCAAAAGATGCCCCAGGAGAAATGTGTAACATAGAAGGAGGTTGAGATTGGGGAAGGAGTTATAGGTAAGGTGTCAAGTACACGTGGGCTCACTTTTATTTTCCTGATACCTTTAGAATTGGAGTTTAAAGTCTGGGATACAATTACCAGTAGTCTGTGGATTTACATGCTCGGTGGCTTGTATTCCATGACCACAAATCTGGGGAAAGTAAGACTCTTTCAGGATGACTTAAAATCCAGAAGGTGCCATACTGCCATGGCACAAGGAAATCGTTAATAGAAAGCCTAATGATGCCTCACAGGTTGTGGCTCTTAAAACAAAGAGTGAGAAATCCCTGGAAGGAGCTGATGGAACAGGAGAGTGGGAACATGAGGCTGTAGAAGGTCAAGCCCTTGAAGTTAGAGATAATGACAGGATACCCAGTTCTCTGTAATGGAAGTCAGTGTTGAATCCAACAGATAGTTGCTCAGTTGGTATGTCGAGGACACTGATAAAGGATCAGGAAGAATAAAGGGCCAAGGACTGCGTAAAGGAGTCTAGGGGTGAATTAAAGGAAGACCATTGTCCATGAACAATGCTATTCCTCTGCTGATTTCAAGGTTCTGAGGCTATACCTGTACACAAGCATGTCTTCAGGTGAGTCGAGTGCAAACCCCTGAAAGAACACCATCCTGCTATGGAGTTTCAGATTTATATGTGTGTCTAGAATGCTAATGGGGCTGCCTTCTACTGCCAGTAAATCTTATTTTGTCCATCTCATCTTGATTTCACATTCAGTAACATTATGGCAGTAACCAAAATCAGCCACAGGGAGTGCATCTGCACCATGGAAATTGGCATATGCTACAAAGAGAAGATCCTGTATCTCCTGGAAAGCTGATTGTTAAACATAGATCATCAGCATGTTATTATACATGCCACATGCACACACACACACACACACACACACACACACACACACACACATATATATGCATAGTGTGTGGGCATGCATGTGTATGTCGTCACCAAGGAATCTTAAACAAAAAGAGAAGTTGTTTTATTAAACATTCATTAAACATTCTCCCGCATGTTACACTCTGAAACATTCGCAGATCCCCATGCATACATCCCATTATCATAGTCAGAAATGAGAATTTCAAAGCAGGATGGAACCTGTTATTTTTAAAGGAAAAAAGTGACCACCATCTCACACATCTGAGTTGTGAAAAGTAAGTTTCAATCCTACTATGCTTAATATCCCTTCTGGGGTCATTACTGGAAATGTCAGCTGCTCTAGTATGTTATCTTATGGACAATAGTGCATATACATTCCATTCAAGTTCCTGCCTTTGACTCTCAGCTCACACCCCTTACTGTATGCTCCTTTCAGCCTCTAGATGTCCTTTACCTCATCTGTAAAACGGGGACAACATACTCCTTCCAACCAAGGCAACTGAGCACAGTAGAGTGATACACGTGCCAGTGTTTATTAGGTCATCATTAGGCTTAATCAAAATAAAGAGATATCAGCCCAATCCTTCTCAGTGGTCACTTTCTGCCATTCACCTTTGATGAGTTACCAAAAATCCACTTGGAACAGGTGGTGAGAGAATCAGATATAGCTGAAGTTTTCCTGTATCCACCTGGCTCCTGCAGCTGCTTGGACCTAAGTTAACACAGAGAGACTTATATTACTTATAAACTGTATGGCTGTGGCAGTCTTCTTGCTATCTAGTTTTTATATCTTAAATGAACCCATTTCTATTAATCTATAAGTTGCCATGTGGCTTGTGGCTTACTGGTACTTTTACATCTTGTTTCTTCTGTGTCTGGCTGGCGACTCCTGACTCAGCCTTCCTGTTTTCAGAGTTCTCCTCTCTGCTTGTCCCACCTATACTTCCTGCCTGGCTACTGGCCAATCAGCACTTTATTTATTAACCAATCAGAGCAACACATTCGCAACATACAGAGCGATATCCACAATAATCAGAGTCTACAACAGAATAGGTCGACCTCGTATTGCTTACAAACAGCTTACAAATGTGCAGGTGTCCTAGGGAGGGTCCCGAGAAAGGCGGGAGCAAGGCTTTGCTGCATAGTTCAGCAGGGCCCATAAGGCACGATGGAGTCTGTGCTTCATGCCCGCTCTAAAAATAAACTCCTAAGGCCAGACCTTCCAAAGGATCTTTCTAAAAGCAAAAGTAAAAGGACCCAGAGCTGGCCTGCTTATACACACACTTCCCTGAATGCCAGTCTTGACGTTCAGAGCGACAGAACCGCAGTAGCCAGCGTGGAAGCCGTGGCTGACACAGAATAAGACTGAATTCAGCGCAGGCTTCCCTCAAGAAACAGAAAGGGAGGTGAAAAAAAAATCTCAGGGAGGTGAACAAGAGCATGAAAGGCCCTTTTTAAATTCCCAATTAAGTGTGGCATGAAAGGATGTGATCCGTGTGGGAAAGAACAAGGGTTGCTGATGGCAGCGGCGAATGCCGAGCGCAGTTTTAATATTTGCTGTCTGCCATTAGGAAGAAAGAGCCTGGATAATTGCCCAAATTTCATAACCTTTAATTATATACATCCCAGAGGACAAATTAAAGAATGTGCCAATAATACCTGAGACTTAGGTTAGAGTTCTAGAAGCTGTCAGACGCCTGCCTTGTGTGTGTGTGGGGTGGTGGTGGTGGTGGTGGAGGAATTTTCCGAGCTGTTTTGCACACCCTGTGGGGGAGGGGAGGAAGATAGCAGGTGAGGGAAGGATTAGAGAGTTCTGATGTGGCTCTTATTTCACTTGTGTCCACTCCCCCTTTCCTCCACCCTCCCATGAGTACCCAGGCGTGAGGGGCCTCCAGGGGAAGGTTTCAAGCAGTCACACTTATGATCTATTTTACAGGATCAAAGAGAAGCGTAGTTGCAACGACCCAGTCCTCATTCTTGCTTTGTTGGAATTCTTTAAAGATGTGACACGGTACTCCTGGGGTTGGCCTCCTTTGGTGGAGCTTTCAAGAGGAGCCTGATAAGGCATCAATGTGTGAAACGGATGTATAGACATGGGACATAGGAGCAAATGATAAGATTGAAACCAGGGCCAGTGGCAGAGGAAAAGCCAGTACACTGGTGTGTCTGAGCATGCAAGAAAATAGAAGAGGACACACCAGAGCCAGACTGCAGGAAGCCATGCTCTGCTGCTTGCACACAATCAGCTGATGCAAGTGGCATTTCAAAACTCAGATCTGGGGGTAACAGTGCCTCACTGTATCCTGTGAGCACCAAAGGATGCCTTCGTCAGAATTAGGGAACTAGAAAGTGGGGTTGGGGAATTGGTTAGAAGGTTAGATAAGTCCCTAGGCAGAGCTTCCCCGTTGGCATACACACAAGCACGTGCCACTTGTCATTGGTTCCTCCCTGTAATGATATGTATTTATAAATACTAGCCTTGTTTCACTGCAAGGCATAAGGTTTACTGGAGATGCTGAACTCAAGATGCTAGTAGTGTAGTAGAAAACATGAGACTGCAACATCAACACTCTGCATATGTCAAAGTGGTGAATAAACAAACAAATCTGAGTAACCTACAAATGACTGGTCAATATTCCACAAATTCCTTGAGATCAAAGAAGATAATTTTATTTTTCAGCCCATCTTCATCAATACATTAACCCAGAGAAACATAGATAGATAGATATAGATAGATAGATGATAGATAGATAGATAGATAGGTGATAATAGATAGATAGATAGATAGATAGATAGATAGATGATAGATAGATAGATAGATGATAGATAGATAGATAGATAGATAGATAGGTGATAATAGATAGATAGATAGATAGATAGATGATAGATAGATAGATAGATAGATGATAGATAGATAGATAGATAGATAGATAGATAGATAGATAGGTGATAATAGATAGATAGATAGATAGACAGATAGATAGATAGATAGATAGATGATAGACAGACAGACAGACTCACAGATAAGACATATTGTGGGATTTATTATGGGCATTGGTTCAAGCAGCTACAAAGACTGAGAAGCCCCACTGCCTGTCATCTATAGGATGGTGAGCCAGAAAGGCCAATGGTTTCTTCCAAACACCAGAGAATTGAGGTGCTGATGGGAGTCTAACTGGGAGTCCAGTAGTTTGAGACCCAGACACATCAGCATTGAAGGGCAAGAGGAATTAGACATGAGCTGAAGCAGAAACATAGCATTCCTCTTTTCTCAGATTTTTTTTTTTGTGATCCAAGCAATTGATTGATGCCCATTTACATAAGCGAGGTAGTTTTCTTTACCCAGTCTACTGACACATAAAAATTTCCTTCTATTATCCAAAGCTGCTTAATTCCAGGGCAGAATGAAATATAGTGAAAGAAATGTGCAGACTTTAGTGTCAAGCTTTAAAAATACCCTATCTAGACACTGTAGCCAGCACTGACATTTCTCCAAGGAGACTTCGAAATATTACAAACATTTGACAAGACAGATATCTAGATACTTTCTTCTCTTATAAATAATAAAAACCAAGATACACGAAGTTCAAGTTCAGACTTCACAACCCCCAAATTTCATACCTTGCCTTGTAAAACACTCTCAAACCATGAATGCAGACAGCCAGTATGTTTTTGTTTTTTGCTCCTGTAACAAAATATATGAGTCTGTGTTATTTGTAAAGAATGGGTATTTATTTCTGAGCATTTTGAAGGCTGGGAAATTCAAGGTCAAGTTGCCAGCAGATGTCTTGTGGGGGTCTGTCCTTCACGGATGGCACTTCTAGGTGTTCTCTCATGGTGTAACAGACAGAAAAGGCAGAAAAGAATAAAAGCTACTGTGAGAGAGACCAAACTCACTCCTCCAGTCTCCTCCCAAAGTCTGTGAACTCATCCATTTGATACCTTCACACTTCTATCACAGCCAAAGACCTGTGTCTTCATGTTCTTCTATTGATCATTAAGTTTCTGCGTGGGAGGCAGATTCAGATCACAGCAGAGCAGAGGGTTAGAAAAGGTACATGGATACTCCTCTGACTTTACCATAAAAACAAAAGTTAGTCAACTTAAGGGAATTTTATGATTTCCATTTTCCTTTGTAGACTAGTCATGGTGAAAATCCTGGAAATTTTTAAGTCAACAAATACAGTATATATCATATTATATATATTATATATATAATATATTATATATTATATATATATATATTCTAATGTACACCAAACACCAAAAGACACAGTGATTGTGAAGGTGAGAAAAGTGTATGATTTGCACGTGTTGCTCTACACAGAAACAAACATTGTTTCTACCACACCCTACTCATTCTGAGAACACCTGAGAGATACCTAATCTAACTAGATCTGGGACAAAATAATAGTAAAATAATAATATCCAGATCTCTAAACTTTCGTTGATTTTTATGTGCTCTTTGGGCAAGAGATGAAACAATAGTCATGTTTTCGATGAAAACCACTGCCCAATCAAAAAAGAAACCCCATAAGCAGAAGTTTCAAAACAGTCTCCCAATGTATAGCACATCTAAATGGCTGAGAAGACTAAAAACCAGGAATAGAGGTGTTCAGGATATACAGTGGTCACCTTGCTCAGCTTATATCACAGAGATAAAAGCTTAGGGAAACTTAGGTAGCTGAAAGGTTTAGAGGAATGAACCAGAGACAAGTAAGTCACAGAAAAAAACAACTGTAAAATGCCGCAGGGATGATCACAGTTACTTGAATAAATGTTAATCTTCATGAACCATAGAAATGTCTGAGATCAGCCTGAAACTAGTGACATGGGCAGGATCTGTGAAAGAGTCACATATCAAACAAATAATCTGGCTTGAACAGAGCTGAGAAAAATTTTGACAAAGCAGGTACCAAGAGTATTTAGTGGCAATGCCATACTGGCTACAGGCGGATGTCCGTACCAAGGTAGAGCATATAGGCAAGATGGCAGGATGGAGGTTTTCTACCATCATTTCCACGTAGTATACAGATGGAATAAAATAATTTGAGATTGAACACAGTGAAGAATATTGACTTCATTCTACCTTTATTGAACATCCTCCAATGCAGCACATTCAGTGTCCTGAGCTTCCCACTTAGTTTCCCACAGGGAAAAGTGAGGTTTCAGTGAGGGAACATTGGGCTTTCCTGGGCTTGCAGAATGCTGCTACAAGGCTCACTGCTTTCTCCCCTACCCCAAGGGGTGATTGGCACAGATGAATGGTTGGGAGAGTACCTAGGAGCAGAGAAGAAAGTGATTACCACTTCAGTAGTGATTAGTCCAGACCACTCAAAGCCATCCACAGCTCCAAGGAAACACTATCAAAATTCCATTCTAATGTTTTCACAATAGTATAAAAAAATTCCTGAAATTCAAAATCTGTAAGAAACCAAAAGACAAAGAACAGCCAATTTAATTTTGTGTAAGAAGGAGGCTGAGCACATCACACTTCCTGACTCCAAATTCTATCACAAAGCCATAGTGTATCAAGGCATATGGCATTGGTATAGAAAGACATGTAGACCAGCATAACAAGGCATAGTCCAAAGGAACAGAACAAAACAAAGTCCAGGAGAAAACCCGTGACCCGTTAATCTTCAACAAAGATGCCAGGAATGCCCCCGTGGGGAAGAACAGTGTGTTCAGTAAACATTGCTCAGAAAAGTTGTATATCCACAAGAAATGCGTTGAATTTGATCCTTATTTTTACAGCTTATATAGAAAGCAATTTTAAGGGGATGAAAGACTTAAACATAAGACCCCAAAGCCCCAAAACTCCCAGAAGAAGAAAATACAAGGAAAAGGCTCTGGATGCCAGTCTTGGCAATGATTATTTTGAGGAGAAATGTGACATTATGAGCACAGTCAGCAAAAGCAGATGTGAAGCGGTTTCATGATATCAAACCGAGAAGCTTCAATACAGTGAATGCATGGGGGGACAGTGTACAGAGACAGCCCAGGCAACGGGAGAAAATATTTGCAAACCATGTAACTGACAATTGACCAATATCCAAAACAAATAACCAATTCTTAGACTTTAATGGCAGAAATACACACAATTTAAAACAGACCAAGAGCACAAGGAGATGTTTTGTCTGAAGAAGACATAAACGTGCCGAAGAAGAATATGACTATTTCATCTATATAAACCCAAACCACAAGGACACATAATTTCACACCAATCATGAAAGTTTGATTTATTTTTTTAATTGTAACAAGTGTTGTTGAGATTATAGAGAAATTAGAGACATTGTACAATGTTTGTGAGAAATTAATCTGATGTAGTCACCACGTATAGAAGTATGGAGTTCCCTCAAAAAATTAAAAATAGAATTTTCATGGGAGCTATCAATCTTACATCCAGGGTTATATTTAAAGGGAAGAAAACAGTATTATCTATATGTTAAGGAGTTACCTGCCCCCTTGCCTCTCCCATTTATTGCAGAATTATCTATAAGACAGAAACACCTAAATATCTATTAATAGATGAATGAAAGAAAAAGTGTGATTCATGTGTGCACACACACAGCCCCCAACTTGTGCTTGCACACACCACACACACACACACACACACACACACACACACACACAGAGGGGGGATTATTACCCAGTCATGAAGAGAATTTGAAAAGCATTATGCTAAGTAAAATAAACTAAGCACAAAACAAATACTTATAATCTCATTTATGTGTTGAGTCTAAAAGTAAGTTGAACTCTTAGAAAAGAGAACAGAATGATAGATACTGTGGCCTAGAGCAGCAGTTCTCAATTTGTGGGTCATGACCCCTGGGGGGTCACAAATATCCTGAATATCAAATATTTACATTATGATTTGTAACAGTAGCAAAGTTATGGTTATGAAGTTGCAACCAAAATGTTTTTTTATGGTTGGGGGTCACCACAGCATGAGGAACTGCATTAGGGGTTGCAGCATTAGGAAGGTTGAGAACCACTGATCTAGAGGCTTAGGAATGAGATAATATATACATTTTCAGTTATAAGTTGAATAAGTTATTAAGATATAATGTAAAACATGATGATAGCAGTTTATAATAATGTGTTACGTACATGACTACTTGAAATGTGTTAAGGGAGGACATGTAAATTAAGTGATGTATGTATTAATTAGCTTGACAATAGTAATCATTTTTACCAAGTATACACGTATTGAAACATGACATTTATACCTTAAATAGTCATAATTTTATTCAATAATAATTTCTAAATAAAATAAATAAAAAATAATATGGTAGCCAATGAGTTTACACATCTAGAAAAGCTCTTATAAGTCTTCAAAATGAGCTTTTAGAGTCTGAAACTAACCTAAAAGCAAAGTTTAAAAACACCCAGAGACAAATGTGATATGTGTGTGTGTGTGAGTTTGTGTGTGTGTGTGTGTGTGTGT
>CABHPR010120957.1:3637-23928 GCA_902168415.1 Peromyscus melanophrys
TGTGTGTGTGTGTGTGTGTGTGTGTGTGTGTGTGTGTGTGTGTGTGTTTGTAGGGTCTCACTCTCTTGCTCAGTTTGGCTGAGAGTTCTTTGCTTCAGTGATCCTCTTATCTTGCCTTTAAATATCTAAGACTACAGAAATATGTAATATCATTTGACTTTATAAAAGAACTTGCTGTACAAATATGCAGAGTTTTCAAACAGAACAACGAAATTTGTTTATTTGCTTTCAGTTTTATGCATATGTCTTTTCACCGGAATATAAGCACTGTAGTGATAGTTTATTTAATTTGTATGTAGCACAATATTGTCCTTAGTTTACAAGTTGGGAACACTCAGAAGTCATCACACGCAAGTAATTAGGAGAAACACCACAGTAGAGATTATAGGAACATTTTAAAACTATCAGTCTTTATTTTTATACAACATATGTTGCTCATATCCATCCACCACTACCCTCTTCTGCCTCATCCCAGGGCTTCTGCAGTGAGTCCCTCCTACCTTGCCTTCTTTGTTATTGTTCTTGTTGCTGTTGTTAATAACCTCCACAGTCCTATTAGTTTCTGCCAATTGCACATACATGTTTAGTTATAAATTTGAACATTGGTGGCCTATCAAGAGAACCATTTTTAATGTATGGTCAAAGAAAGGTATACTTTATTCTGTTTGCGTTCAGTTTGTGGGAAATCTTCAATGTCAACAAATCTTAAATGCCCAGGTAATAGAAGCTACAAAGAACCTCCTTCAGGAAGTATAAGATAGTATCTTGTATATGAATATGTGCAAGATATTTATACACACTTCCATTAGGTCACTTTGGAGATTTTCTGACACTGAAACAGATTGCAGATTCTAGATAACACTATAATATTCTATTATATAATTCAATATATACATATAAGTATGCATACAAATTTCTCATTTATATATTACATACACACATGAAAAATATATTTTTAGTTAGTGATCATATATCCATGCATTAACAATTAATGGAGGCCATGAATATGAAAGAGAGCAGGCATAAGTCGGAGATTTTGAAAGGAAGAAAGGGAAGGGATGAATGTTGGAATTATATTATAATCTCAAACATTTTTTTCAAAGGGAAAAATAGAGATCAAGGTTTGATTCCTAAGTCTATATAGAACCTTCAAGAATAATTTGTTTTAAAAGAAGGTTAAGCAGGGCTCAACTTAATATGGTCAATAAATAGGGAATCATATCTAATATCAATGCTTTGACCAACAACTGATCATATCCATGGTATTATAAGACTACTGAATGAAAGAGATGAAAAAATGTTTTTTGAAACAGGGTTTCTCTGTACACCCCTGCTGGCATTTCTTAAACTTGCTCTGTAGACTAGGCTGCCTTAAAACTCACAGAAATCTGACTGTCTCTGCCTCTTGAGTTCTGGGATTAAAGGCATGCACCATCACTACCTGGCAGAGATGAAAATTTTTACTGTGTTGTGCTATAGTACCACCATATATTATGCCATACCATACTGTACCATAGCAATTGCATTACTATTTTGATATTTAATGCTATTACAATCTAATGTACATCCAATTGAATAACAGAGGAGCACATAAAATCATTTCTGGTATATAATAGTTTGTAATTATGATAAAAATCTATATTACTGGCTAATGCATTTACTATCATTCATTGCTATTGTAGTACATTCCTTCCCATTACAACTTTAAGAATTTTACTATAAATCGCTGTAATCTATTAGGATAATAGTCTCATATATCTGAGGTTCTCCATGTCTTTGATTACATTGAAAGTCAAGTGTCTGTCATGACCACCTAAGTCTATGAAAATAAATTATATTCTGTTAATCTAATGACACAGTCATGACATTGTATTTTCAAAATACAGCCTTAGCATTAAGCAAGTCAACTTATAGTTTATAAAATAATGTACATAAGACATAAGATAGAAAACAGAAATATTGCAAAAACTTAGGTTTAAGATATAACAAACAAACTTTACTCTGGGTGTTTTGATACTGTATAGATACTTAGTGATTTACTCAAATTAATTCCCATAATCACACAAATTATCTTCTGGGGGATAACAATAAGCTACTTAGAGAAAATACAAGAAACCAACTGAGTTGTCTTTCTAATTTTTTTCATTCACTATTTCTTCCAATTCATAAAATGTGTCCACAAGACACACTGAAATTCCTGCTAAAACTTGCATTCAAATTTATTTTAATCCTGAGGCAAATTTGCTTCTTCCTTTAAAAAAACTAACATTTAAGTGTAGTTAAGGAGAAAAAAAGAGGCTTGAGACAAATTTCACAAAAGCTATATGGAGGTACAGCTATCTACTTAAAACCTCAGATTCCTTTGATTTCTTTGAATTTTTTTATAGAAGGAATTTACTATTTAATTTTGTCTTTTCTTCCCTTCCTCTAGACACAGTATTATCTCATTAGGGCTCATTAAGGGATTAAAGAATTTAGTTCCAATTTCATAAATATGAAACAGATTTTAGCAATAAATGCAATTTAATATGGAATTGTGACAAACAACTTTAATGAACTACAGATGGAATGGGGACAGATAGGAAGGGGATGCCACAGCCATTGATCTACAGCAAAGCTGCCTGTAAAACTGAAGGGTTGGTATTGGAGGACAGTAGGGACAGGGAAAATCTTTTACCTGATACACTGTCCAGAGCCAGCAGGTTTCTAGGGAGTGCATGCTGGATATGGCAGTATTTGCAGTCTTCAACATTTAGCCATTCAGTTTGACCAGCCCCATATTTTGAGGATGCTGTCTTTTTTCAGTGAGTATATCTGGTTTCTTTATACAAAAATCACATATCCCTAGGTGTGTGAACTTATGCCTGGGTCTTCAATTCCACTGATCAACATATCTTTTTTATGCCAATATTATACTGTTTTTATTACTTATAACTCTGTAATACGATTTGAGGTTGGGGGTGACGATACATCCATTGGTTCTTTTATTATTCAGGACTACTTCAACTGTTCCAAGTGTGTGTATATATTTGTGTGTGTGTGTGTGTGTGTGTGTGTGTGTGTGTGTGTGTGTGTTTCAATAAGAAGATGAAAATTGTCTTTTGATTTTTGCAAATTGTACTGAGATTTTAAGAACTGTGCTGAATTTGTAGATTACCTTTGATAGTATGAACAATTTTACTTTATTAATCCTGCCATTTCATGAGCTTGGGAGATGGTTCCATTTTCAATTTCTTTCTTCAATTACTTCATGTTTTATTATAGACATCTTTCATTTCCAAATTTGTGTTTGAAATAACCTGTGAATAAAACACAAAATAAAGTATTTTAAAAAATAATTAATTGGAATATTTTTATGGACAATGGTTTTGTGGTTGAGTTGGTGTCCAGGTTTTTCCTTCCACAGCCTGCAGAATACCTTCTTGTGCCAAAAAGACTAGAATGTGGGGGTGAAGGCTCCAGGTAGGCACTAGTTTAACCTTTCTTCATTCATTCTGGGTTGTTTAAACTGGGACCCCTTTACCCAACAAATCAACTGAAGGTACCCCAGTCCCACCACTGGAAAACATGCCCAGCTACAAAACTGGCCACGTCAGACTCCATATCCTCCATTACTAGGAGTCCTCATGAGGATCACCCTCATAGATTCCAGGAAGTTTCCACTCCATTAGGTTTCCATTCTACCACCCCCAGTGCTCCCCAGTTCCAGCTGTACCTCCCCAAACTCTTTCGCTCTATCACTCCCTTCACCTTAATCTTCTCACTCCCATCCCAATCTGCCCCTGGTCTACCCACAAAGTTTATTATATTTTCCCTTACCAGGAATGTCCATGCTTCCTACTCTTCTTTCTTCAAGAGCCCTCCTCTTGACCTAACTTCTGTGGATCTGTGTATTGTAGCTTGATTACCATTTGCTTAACAGCTTATATCCACTTATAAGTGAATACATACAATATTTGCCTTTTTAAATCTGGGTTACCTCACTTGGGATGATTTCTTTTTCTAATTGCATCCATTTTCCTGCAAATTTCATGTTGTCATCTTTTTAACAGCTGGGTAATACTTCATTATTTAAATGTATAATAATTCCTTGGTCCATTCTTCAATTGAGGGACATATATGTTGTTTTCAGTTTCTTGCTATTATGAATAAAGCTTCAATGAACCTAGTCCAGCAAGTGTGCAGCCTTCAAGATATAGTGGGAAAATGATGTCACAGAATTTGTGGGAGTGGCCAACCATCATTTGTTTTAACTTGAGGCCCATGCCATGTGAGGGAGTCCATGCCCTGCACTGACTGAATGACCAGGAACCAGACACTGGATAGCCCAGAGATCTAAGGTAGAACCAAACACAACAGGCAAAAAAAGGCAATGATATTATTCATAATGGTATTGTACTATACTCAGATTGGTACCATTTCCAGTTGTCATCAGAGAGGCTTCATCCAGCAGCAGATGTTAGTAGGTGCAGAGACCCAAAGTAAGACATTATTCAGACAGTCTAAATTCGAGGTCTCTATCAGATCCCTACACTCAGAGATCAAGGATTGGGGAACCCTGAAGAATAAGGGGAGGAAAAATTAAAGGAGTCAGAGGAGATAGGGAACATCAGAAAAACATGGCCCACTGAATCAAGTAAACAGGACTCACATGGGCTCACAGAGACTGAAGTCGCAAGAATGGGGTCTCCTTTGTGTATGTTACAGCTGTTTTCTTGGTGTTTTAATAGGACTCCTAACAGTGGGAGTGATGTATCTGACTCTTTTGCCTGATTTTGGAACTCTTCCTCCTATTGGCTTGCTATGTGGGTTGTTTGTCTTACTGCATCTTTGTTTGTCCTGGTTGGTATCATCTCAGAAGCTTGCTCTTTTCTGAAGGCAAGCAGAGGAGGAGAGTAGAAAGGTGGGGATAGTTGGGAGGAGTGGGGGGAAGGGAAATTATTTTGGGGATGTACTGTATGAGAGAAGAATCATTTTTCAATAAAAAAGAATATTTCAAGGAAGGAAAATTCGACACTGATATAACCGTTATCATATTATATTATCTAACACTCAACATTATATGAATGGATAATTTTGTATAAACAAGAAAGAATGTGAAAATTAATTTTTAAAGAGTGGTTTATATTCTACAATTCTAATATTCATGGAATTGATTTTCAAAGGAATTTTGGTTGTTGTTGCTATTGTTCCTTCCTGAAGTATAAGGTGGACATTGGGCTTGACTGTGAAGCACATGTTCCATCCGTTGTCTTCCATTCCAGTCACTCTGTCTCATCATTTCAGTCTATATGTACTCTCTAGAATTACTTTGGCTGCCATTAAGGTACTGTTGTCTGTCTTTCCAAATGCAGGCAAGCTTTTTAGATTGCTTTCTTGAACCTGATTTATTCACTAACTTACCTTCTTAAATATCGTATGAATTATGAAAATATATAAATAATAAACAAAACTAGACATCAAGAAAACAAATAACCAAAATAACAAAGGGAAGAAATATGCAGAGATTTCTCATAAAATAAAACACAAATGACTTTGACACATGGAAAGAAATGTTCAGCACTCATCAGAAAAAGAAACTAAAATTATTTGTTATTTTAACTTGCACCAACTAGAATGGCTAAGATCAATAAAATAAATGATAACTCATGCTGGCAAGGGTGTATGGAAAGAGGAACACTTATTTATTGCTGGTTGGAGTGAAAACTTGTATAGCCACTATGGAAATCAATGTACAGGTTCATCAGGAAGCTTCAAATAGCTCTACCTCAAGATCTGGCTAGAGCACTAATCTTAGTGTTACTGTTACAGTGATGAAACGTCATGACCAAAAAAATCTGAGGAAAAAAGAGTTTTATTTCATATATAGTCTCAATAAAATTTCAGCTTCAAAAGCAATGAAGGAAGGAACTCAGATATGATGGGAACCTGGAGGTAGGAGCAAATGCCACTGAGGCCATAGAGAAATGTTGCTTATTGTCTTACTTCCCATGGCTGTTCTACACATAATATTCAGTAATTAAAAACAACATTTATGTTATCAGTGGATGAATAAATAACAGAAATGTGGTACATTTATCCAATGGAATATTATTCTGGTGTTAAAAAGAAATTATGAACATTTCAGGTAAATGGATAGAACTAGAAAAAAAACCCATAATACTGAATGAGGTAATTCATACCTCAAAAGACAAATATTGTTTGTGTTCTGTTATATGTGGATGTTAACTTTTAAGCCATTGGGAGATGTGATTTAATCCATATAATCACAAAGGTTCAGTATCAAGTAAGGGACTAGGGGGAAGTGGGAACTCTCCCAAAGAAGGCGAACTAGAAAACATACTTATGGCAGGGTGAGACTGGAGTTAAAAGGTTAAATTGAAAGGATAGAAGAATGGGTAAGGAAGGGAGTATAAGGAAGGACAACTAGTCCTAAGGGCCACTTGTGGTACTATATGGAAACCTGGTACTGTAAAAGCGTCCTAAAATATATACATATATGAAAAGAATCCAAATTGAGTCACCAAATGAGACCACCAGTGCCAAGAAGCAGTTAATTCCCGTTGAATCACTGGCCAAAGGAAAACTATAGAAACCCTCAAACATCTCAGGTATTGCCAAGGCTATTTGCTGCTCTCTACAAAATTATGTTAAGGCCCTATTGCTAAAGACAACACATATATTTCATTGAACAGGGGGAATTTGAGCTGAGGCCTAACAAGAGCCTTTACCCCTAGTGACTAGAGTTTATGGTACTGGATGCTACCAGAGGAGAAAGGCACCATCAACTCAGCTACAGACCTTGAAATCTGCAATGCTGACCTACTACCTGCAAGTTACCCTGGTGCAACAGTGGCTCAAAGTTGAGAAGCAACCTGCAGCTCTCTGATTGGTAATAAGGCATATTCCATGAATTGGAACCAATGCATAACAGTGCTCAGGCTGCCATGAATTTGAGACTGGATAGGTCATGGGACCAGAGGAAAAACCAAATATTATTGTTCTGCTAGAGGAATAGAATAATAAAATGCCTCTTTATGACACACTGCTATAACCATACATGATCATCCTCTTCCTCACCAATTATCAGATTACTTTCTTCTTGCAATAGATTGTAACTAACACAGAGACCCACACTGGATGATCTGTAGAGACTGGAGGATTTTGAAGCAACCAGTCCTCAATTTAGTGTCTTCCTCACACCTTTCTCCTTGGTATTCAGGGAGCTATGTGAAAGAGGATGAAAGTTTCTAAGGAACAGTGGATGGATGATTCCAAAGAAATGGACTTAGAGACTATAGCAGCATGTAAAGGGCCTGCACATATTTAAATCAGATAGATTCACAGCACTGTATATGGGAAGTGGTACTGGGATCCCATCTCCAATCAAGAAGGAATTTGTAACTGACATCCACTCGCACAATAAGAGAGGGGGAGAGAGAGAGAGAGAGAGAGAGAGAGAGAGAGAGAGAGAGAGAGAGGAAGAAGGAGGAGGAGGAAGAGGAGGAGAAGAGAGAGAGTTGGAAAAGTAGTATGAAGGAGAGGATCTTGGATGAGTTGCGACAGAAAATAATTTTCAGAATATACTATATGAAAATTTTGTCTATATAAACCATATTCAGTTTAAACTATTCCTCTTCCTTGAGCCTAATCTGCCCTACTTGCCTTGAATTCATCAACTCTGTAACAGCCTTTATTTTATTTATTTACACTGAATACAATTGATCTGAGGCCTCATTTCTACAACTATTTATCATGGAGAACTGATATCTGTATTGAAACCCATAAGACAGTTCACATATGTTATGAAACATAATTCAGCAAACCAAATTGTAATATTGAGATATCCTTCATACTAAATGCTATGTACTATTCAATCTATTTGTACAGATACTAAAACCTATGTGAAATTAAGTTAATTATAAAATAAAAATATTAAAACAATAAAAATGTTGGATTAATGATTATGACATTTTCAACCAAGCTGAAAATTCCACTCTTGAGAATGGTTTGTAGAGTGAATTCCATTCTAATGAAATATCATGAAGGAAATAAGAGGCAAAAAGTCCTTCATTAGAAGGGATACACTGAGGAAATGCAAGACAATGAGGAATTATTTTAAAGTCATGTATGATCCTCATGCAGATGTTAAGAATAGATGGTCTCTATATTATAGGCATGAATAAATAGAGAAACATGACTGTTAAATGATGAAATCAGAGAGTCTTTCTCACCTTTAGAGTCAATTACTGCGAGTATGCTACAACATTACCTGTATCATGTTACTCTGAAGGTTGTAGTATAACATGGAAAGCAATACACCTGTTCAAATTACACGTTCACTAATACAAGTTGGTTTTCTAGAGTACTTTGCATTCAGAAGTATGGCATTTGAACAAAAAAGTATCCAAGCTTATTTCTAGTTCTTCAGTTATGTCCTAATGTTACTCATCATTTCCTAAAGTTCTATAATAGCCAAGAAGCATTATTAAACCACTACAGTGAAAGATTATTAAGTTTACAGTTTGTCCCTTAGCTACCAACAATTATCTATAAATAATATATATATATATATATATATATATATGGAAACAGATAATTCCTCAGCTGCTGCTCATGATAAGAAAAGAATATGAAATCTCTGGAGAGAACCAATGTATATTAAGGGACAAATAACGTTTATAGTGATTTTAAAAATAGGCGAATTTATACAGCAACTGTTTTCCACTAATGGTATCATCTGGTGTATGTTTTTACATCGATGAGGTGTTTAAGTTCTCACTGTTTAGAATCATCATTGGAAGGAAAGAGAAAAAAATTCAGATTATTTACACTAAATATATATAAAAATGTGAGACTCAGAACAATTCTATAGTAGTTTAAACAAAATACATTGTAACATAGAAAGAATATTAATACAGACTTGAATACTAAAATAAAACGAATCACTAAAATTAGATCAATTCCAGATACATTTTTATTCTCTTCTTTCTGAGATCACATGAATAATACTATGTAAAATAATAATAACTTCTTTCTGGTTAATAACTCTTTCCTTATCCCAATATGTACAAGATGTTTGAAATTATATTTGCTAGAGTTCAATATACAACCTAGGCTGAAAAATTATCTCTTGTTCAGAGTGTACTGCATAAACAGTGTAAACAAAAGAAATAAAAATAGTATCATATCAGTCAAATGGGTATTGACAGAATACACAGGTGGACTTTGTTAAAATCAGAGAATGAACATAAAATGAAATAATGAACATAAAATAAGACAATAGCAAACAGATTTTCTTACTCTACTTCATCTGATAGCTAAAAGTCAAAATACAACCAGAGAAAATAAAGGAGTGCCTTCCATGTGCATTTTGGACTGACTTTTATGAAAGAGGTTATGCATATTCATCTGCTTCCATCAGAGGAAACAGAGAAGATCCTCATGAGTAAACTGGGGATGAGAGAGGGCAATAGAGGGTAGGGGAGGATGAGAACACGAGGGAAAAGGATGGTCAAGCTGGGGGAGGGATGGATTGGGAGAGCAATGAAAGAGATATCTTTATACAGGGAGACATTATGGGTTAAGGAAGAAACCTGGAGCTAGGGAAATTCCCGGGAATCCATAAAGATGACCCCAGACTAGACTACCAGCAATAGTGGTGAGGGTACCTGAACTGGCCTACTTTGGTTAATCAGATTGGTGACTACCCTAACTGTCATCATCGAGCCTTCATCCAGTAACTGATGGAAGCAGATGCAGAGATCCAAAGCCAAGCACCAGGCCAAGCTCCAGGAGTCCAGTTGAAGAGATGGAAGAGGGGTTATATGAAGATGGTGGGTCAAGATCATGATGGAGAAATACACAGAGACAACTGAATCAAGTTCAAAGGAACTCACGAACTTTAGACCAACTGCTGTGGAAATCTGCATGGGACTGGACTGGACACTCTGTATACAGGAGACAGTTGTGTAGTTGGGTCTGTTTGAGGGGCCCCTGACAGTGTGATCAGGATCTATCTCTGGTGCCTGAGCTGGCTTTCTGGATCCTATTACTTATGGTTGGACACCTTGCTCACACTGATGCAGTGGGGAGGGGCTTGGTCCTGCCTCAACTGAATGTACCATACCAGGCTTAGCTGTACCCCCATGTGAGAACTTACCCTGTTGGAGGAGAAGAGGGAGGCGAGTGGGGGGGGGAAGACAAGGGGGATGGAGCAGGAGAAGGGATGAGAAGGGGATTTGTTGTGGGTATGTAAAAGGAATTAAAAAAAGTAAAATGAAATAAAATACACTTATTGTTCAACCTCTGGGAACTGTCCTTCTCACAATACTCTTCAGCCTCTAATAGTCATCTACAAGTCAGCCTCTACTTGTAATTCATGTAAGATTAACTTTTTAAGATTCTATAGAAGAGAGAGCTAACATAGTTCTTGGATTACTGTACCTGGCTTTTTAAATTCATAATCTCCAGTTTTGTTGTGAGCATAGGACAGACAGGATTCCATTCTGTCATGAGATGGAATTGTTATCTCATATTTCATAAGTGTACCACATTTTCTACACCAATCTTTCAGTTCATATACAACACTGAAACTTCTTGTAATTGAGAATAATAATACAGAAAATATTAGACTATTGTCATTTGTAAAGAAATATAAACTGTGATATTATAGTACGTTCTTTCTGTCCTATATGGTTAATTTGTGTTTACTTTTTCCTTTAGGAAAAGATGTTGAATACTATCAGAAGTTATATCTACATCTATTGAGATGAATATTTTATGCTACATTTTTGACACGTTATGTTGTGTTAAGCATTAGCTGTTTAATATTGTTTCAGATGGTAAAGAAGTAAAGTATTTTGATATTAGTTGCACATAGTCATTATTGTTTAAATACTGCTATATGAATTCATATTATCACTAACAACAATTTAATTATTATATATTGACTACCTTTATCTCTGTATTGCTTACATTGTCCTTTTGTTTATACATTCACTAACTTGCGCTTTCATTTGCATTCTATTTCATGGAATGTGATAATACAATTACTTTGAGTCTATGTTTTCCTTAGAAATGAAGTGATTGGCCGGGTGGTGGTGGCGCATGCCTTTAATCCCAGCACTCGGGAGGCAGAGTTCGAGGCCAGCCTGGGCTACCAAGTGAGTTCCAGGAAAGGCGCAAAGCTACACAGAGAAACCCTGTCTTGAAAAACCAAAAAAAAAAAAGAAATGAAGTGATCTCCTTGTAAGCAATATATATAACTGTTAACCTTTCCTTCATTCCTTGCTGCTTATTTGGAATATCACTCCATATGTATTCAAAACATCTATTTGAATGTAATGTCTTGGTACAGATATTATGTAGCTGATTTTTTTCTACCTTATTTTTAGTGTTTGACAGTTTCATAGATATATGTAATGATTTTTTATTGTTTTCATACCATAATATCATTCATTATCCCAATCAGTTTACAGTTGGAAAACTTCCTCTGACAAGCTGGCCTTTACTTTCATGTTTTCTTTTTGTGTGTAAGCAAATGCATTTAATGAAGTGTCACTAGCCTGAACATGGATGGAAGGTTATTATTGGATTAATGGCAACTAAACAAATTGACACCCTCTCCCCCAACATCCATTAATTTTCAAAAGTGCCTCTGAGAGTAATGAGGGCTCGTTTTCACTCAAGTCTAGGAATATTTTTACTTCTTTCTTAATTTTTTTCAAATTACCCATTCATCATTCAATAGTGTATTTAATTATCATGAAATTATCTATTTTCTATAATTTTTCTTGATGCTGATTTGTAATCTTATTATATCTGGATCAGGTAGAACACATAGAATGCATATAATTAGTTCAATCTTGTATTTGTTTTGAATTTTGATCTCTTAGAGAACATTCCATGGACTGGAGAAGAATGTGTAATCTATAGTGTCTGGATGGAATTCTTACTGGATGTTTGCTAGGTCACTTTATTCTATGGTGCTATTTCTCTGCTTGATTACTTATTATCTGAGGTTGAAAAAGCAAGGACAGAATCTCTAACCTCCAAAGGCTAATCAACATTTAATGTGCCCTCTAACCTCTAAATGTGTAATAGAGGTGGGCATCAATGTGTGGGCATGATCTCCAAATTCAAGATTGTTTCTAATTTTATGGTACTCTTTCTTTGTCTGTGTATCTGTCTCTGTGTCTGCCTCTACCTTTCCATCTACTCTCTCTCACTCAGTATATTTGGTTCATTGCCTATAGACCTTTACTTGAGTTAACTGTGGGTCTTAAATAATTTAACTTTTGACTAGGATAAGCTGCTTTGAAATGACAGCAAATTTATAAGCCCATGAAGAAAGTTAAATAATCTAAAATATATAAAAGAAATTATACTTATTAAAAAACAATCTGAGGCCAGATCAGTTTCTTTTTCTGCAGTCTAGCCTGATGACTCTCCATGACCTTCCCTTTCTTGACTTTTCTCCAACAGTGACCCACTTGGGAAGTTAATCATATGCTTGAATTAGTGGCACACGTACCTTGGTGAGTAACCAACAGCTTTCTAATTGGACTTAATACCAACTCAACAAGAGGAAAATAATACCTGATACTGGAAACCTAGCCAATTACCCAGGGGTAGTACAATCATGCAGCTTGGAGAAGCAACTATAACTACCACCTTACTAAAGCAACACAAGCCCTAAAATATATATATTTGACCTTATGTCCATATACAAGTGAGGTCTTGGTGCTTCATTTAGGAACCTTCTCTCAGCAACAGACAGTGATCATTGCAGAAATCCATAAGTAATCAAAATGCATCACAATAGATGATACTGTGAAACAAACCCTGTACCTAAGGCTCTGGAGTCGTTGTGGAATAGGAGACAGAATGATTGTAAGATCCAGAGGATCAGGGAATTTTCTGTGATACTGTATCTTCTAGACATGTCAGAAGCTACCAAAAATTCTCAGCAGCAAAGGGGAATAGATATGCCTAAGCAGATGGAGACAACACGAGAAGGACTCAACCCTTTGTAAAGAACTACAGACACTTAAGGAATGGAAGAAACAGGCTTCTCCATGGAAAAGCACACCAATCAATTATACAGTGCTTAATGATCACTCCTGAAAACATACATACTTGTTGTAATATTGTACAGAATGAGCAGGTGTAGATGAATTTCTAAATGGTCTTCTTAAATAAAAAAAAAAATATGAAGCCTGATATATGGGTGAAAGCCTTAGAGAGATCAGGGAAATGGGGAAAGCCACAGCTAGCCTCACCTCACCAACTAGGCAGCTTCCAAACGTGAGTTAGTTGCTATCTACCCACACCTATATGACTAGCTGTTCTGCCATCTGATTTGCTCTCTCTGCCCAGCTACATCACTTCCTCTCCCTACCAAGCTCTGTCACTTTCTGTCTGTCTGTATAGACCTCCATGGTTAACTAGTTTTGGAATCTCAGGCATGTGCCACCACACCTGACTCTGTTTCCAGTGTGACTTTGAACACAGAGAGATCCTGCCTGCCAAGTGATAGGATTAAAGGCGTGTGCTACCATGCCTGACTGCTTTGTTTACTTATAATGGTTGCCTATTTCCTCTGATCTCCAGGTAAGCTTTATTCATTAAAGCACAAATAAAATATCACCACAAGCAGTTTCTACTTACAATATATATGCATATACGTACATGGAAGCAGCAGCAATTAATGGAAAGAGCTCATGAATTTGAAAGAGAGTAAGAATGGGTGTTTGGGAGAGTTTGGAGAAAGGAAAGGGAAAGGAGAAATGATATAATTATCCTTAAAATTCAGAAAAAAAATGATTATTCCTCCGTCTTCACTTCCTATAGCTCACCATATTATATACAGATTATGTATATTACCCCCTTTGATGCCTATATCTCTGAATGATATTTATCTTGACATATTTAATAGGAATCATACTACAGTATTTAGAAAAATCATTAATTGTGAACACTTCTGACATTTTATTGGTACAGTCCTCAAGTTAGTGCTAAAACTAACACACAGCGCTGGCTATGTACACAACATTATCATGAACTCATAAACATGTATAAATGATCAATGCACATTGAACATGCTAAAGGTTAATAATGGAATTTTATATAATAGATGACCTTTTTTTCTATTAAATGTATCACTTTTGCCTTTCCATTTTTCCTGGCAATGTAAAATTTAACATTTCTTTGTGTTCTTTAAGTGCTATAAGGGGGTATTATAGTTGCCGATTTCAACAACTTTGGCAATTTCTTTTTAAATGAAGAGGAAGGAGTGTAAACAAACAATTTCTTTAAATTGGAAAATAAAGATATTTTGAAATCCTGTTTTATTAGCATTAACATTTTCTCTTGTAGCCTATTAACATAGTTACTATTTTAATTATTTTGACTTTAGGTTGCATACAAAAGACAAGATTGGTTAATACAAAAGCAGTATTTATAATATTAGAGTATTCTGAATTTTTCATTGTGTTCTGTGTGTGTGTATGTGCACTTGTATGTGCCCACACATCTATGCAGATGCACTCATCTGTGCATTAACATACAGAGGCCACAGGTCAACATCTGATCTTTTTGTCTATCACTCTCCATGTTATTTTTCGAGACAGGGACTCTCAGGAAACCTGAATATTTTCATTTTGCTGGACCAGGTGGTCGGTGTGCCCTCTGGATCTGATTATTTCTGCTCCATCTTTGTAAAGCACTAAAGATACAGATGCAGACTATTCTGCACCGTGTTTATATAGTTTCTGTGAACCCACCTCATTCTTGGGAGCTCTTTCCCCAGCCCACAGAGTTTTACTATATACTTTCAATCACTGAAATAAATACACAAAATGATCAAATTATAAAGATAAGAGGCTTATCATGGCCTAGAATTTTGGACATCCTAGCCCATCTTTTTTTTTTTTTTCTCTCTATTGTTGTTGGCTCCTAGATGGGCAGCACATTCTTTTGGGTAGTCTAGAGAGGAGTAAACCCATTTCTCTTCACCAGAGAAAAGCAAAAGAACAAACAAAAGAGGAGGCAAACCCCCAGTAGCCAGAATCCCCAGAATCCCCTACATAAGGCCCCATTCTGTGTAGGGTTTTTAGCATTTCTCAGTAGCATTGAGCTGGGCAGCACAGTATAAAATTACTCATTCAAAATGGAGTCATACAGGGCCAAGAAGGAGATATATGAACTAGTCAACACCAGAACCCAATCAGCAAAACAAAATCCTGTCTTCATGCCTAGCCTCATGTCAAAATGTGGTGGATGTGAGCTCCTAAGATCTTGGGTAATCCAATCTTTCCAGTTATGTTAGCAGTCAGCTACAATTCTTTTTTTTTTTTTTTTTTTTTTTTTTTTTTGAGAATTTCCCATTCTCCCTCAGGTTCTTTCAGCAGGCATTCCTATATTTCTGCCATTTCTTCAATGCTGGTGTCACATAGACAGCTCAGTATAGCTTCAGGCACAATTTCCTAAGCAGTTCTGTGAGCACCCTGGGGCTCTTTTCTCATTCTCCACCCTGGAAAGTTTGTGAAACAAATTTTCATGCTACCTTTTTGAGATTCTGACAAGCACAGTTTTGCTTATTTCTGATAATCCCTTCATGTTACACTTTATTGTCCTAACACAAAGTAGTGGGCTACTTTTTCTTCCTGATAATATTCATAGCCCAGCACTCTCCTTATTCTTCTTATAAACTTGTCCCATTTTATCAACATGTGAAAGTCTCAAATGTTTCCAAAGTGATATTTACTGTTGAGTGTTTGGAATCTGCCTGAGGCAGTCAGCTACAGTCTAGTGTGGCTGCTTGGAAGTTGAATCCTATTTACATTGCATTCAGAGAAACTAATTCATCATCTTTAGACAATCTCCCCCAAAGTTTCAAGACATGGACACAATGCCTTAATCTTTTATTTTTGTCATGATGTAACGTGAGTAGTTGCCAGTCTACACCTCATTTTTGTATGTTAAAGACACAGTAACACCCTCTCTCCCTATTTCAAATTCCACATATTATCAATCGCCCCACTACAGTATCAACTACTGGGATAATCAAACTATGAAAAGGAAAGATATATTTTGGCTCACAGTTTTGGAAGGTGTGGCATCATTTGACATCATTGCTTTTGGTTTTTTTGTGGGGGGGGCGCAGGGGTGGTGCTTGTGTCAGGGCAGCTTGCCAAGGAATCCAGAGTGGACAAAAGGCTCATGGTGTGGAAGCAAAATTTTGAGGAAGACATACTCCTTCCAGGATACAGTCCAGTGTAAAGAAATGAAGAACCAACCCCATTAAATTCAACGTTGTAAAGAGTCTGCTATCTCTGAATATGGAAAAGCTAGAAAATAACCCTGTTGTGTATGATCTGAGAGAATACTGAAGTTTGAAACTAGGGCAAGTTCCTCTATCAGTGAAGTTTATTAACGTATTTTACTCTTCCAAATTATCGGTTGACTCTTCTGTCAGTTTCTCTCCTGTTAGTAGTGTTCCCTGTGGAAGAACATTGGTGAAGATATATTCCCTCAGCTTTTGTACTTTTGTGAATACTTTTATCTCTCCACCAAATTGGGTAATTTTTCAGGTGGAATATCCTCAGTCAACTGTTTTGGTTTTGTTCTTTTCTTTTGGTACTGTAAAAAATACCATTTTACTCTCAGTGAGCCTGTAAGTTTATGCAGAAAACTCTTCATAGGTGTCATATTGAGACTCCCATGTTACTTTTTAACATTTTGTTCTCAGCCTTGAGAATTTGTCTTTCACATTTGAAAGATTTGTTTAGGATTTTTCTCATATTTCTTTACTTATTTGAGAGCTTTTTGCAGTGTGTTTTAATCATATCCATCCCCTTCCCCACCTCCTCACAAATATCCGTTTTTTACTCCCCAACTTTGATTCTTTGTGTTCATTTTTGTTTTTGTTTTCTTTTCCTCAAACTCACAAACTCTCATTTGTGTTACCCAGATACTATCGCGAGTGTGGCCATCCACTGGAACGTGATCAACTGGGGCCAAATCTTGAAGCCAACAATTGTTCATGTTCTCAGTTATGAGATAGGACATCATTCCTATCTCTCCTCTCCATTCTTGAATTATATTTTGTGTAAGCTTATGGAAGTCTTGTGCATGCTGTCACAACTTCTGTGAATTTCTAAGGTTTAGCCTACTAAGCTTTCTTAGTCTCTGCACCTCATCCAGTTGTGGATCCCTATGTTAGTTACCATGCACTAGAGACTGCCTCGCCAAAGCATAGGTCTTTCCCTAAAATCAGAGCATCTCTGAAAGTTGTCTGCGAGCTATCTTGGGCAAAGGAACGTTTACTTTCCATTTGGTCTTGGGTTTCAATGTGCTGGGCCTAGCCCCAAGTTCCTAGATGAATCCAAGCATAGCTCTCATATCCTTCCTTATAGGTAGAATCCAGTTTCTCAATATTAGGAGAGTAGTGGTGTGGGCAATCACTAGCCAGCCTATGAACACCATTCTAGCAAGGCAGTACAGGGTTACTGACCTAGAGCTAAGATTTGGGGACAATCATGCATATTTTTTTCTTTTCCTTTTTTATGTTTTATTTTTATTATTGAGAATTTCATACATGTTTATAATGAAATATGAAATATCTACTTCCCATTTTTTTTACTTAACTCCTTGATTGCCTCTATATGCTCAACCCAACTTTATGCATTTTTTTTTTATTTTGTGGACCTATGAAGAAGAATCTTTGTGTCATATCGTTATATTAACCTAGAATTATGGACTCTCATCTGACTTCTTAAATCCCATGCAGGTAGGCTTGTATGTAGATAGCTGAACTTTTCTTGTATATGAGGAGATAGGAATTAAAATATCTGAATCACTGTCTTGGATCCTCGTTTTTGTAAGTGAATTAGTAAACATTTAATTTGTATATCTAAGCAAAGTCTTTTTTAAGTATTACACACACATTTTCAGGACAGAGTTACAGCCATCTTGCCTCATATGATGGGAAATTTAAATAATTTACTAAATTCTAGCTTCCACAACACTTTATGGAGCTCTCAAAGTACCTGAGCCTGACTCCCAAGTGAGCTTACACACTGAGGCACACAGGTCTCTGTTCTCTCCTCATTTTAAACAAATATTGATTTGATGATGTGTCTTTTTTTCTTGCTGTGTTTTTCTCCCTATAGCTCTTGAAACTGAGGAACAGAAAGTTTTCTGAGTAGATCTGACACTCAGATACTTCAATCCCGTAGGCTTAATACAAGAGTAATACTTAGCAATAGATTCTAACCTATGAATAAAGAGAAATAACATTGTTTTACGTGGAGTTTCAACTGGTTATTTCCTTCTCTCTTTGTCTCTGTCTCTTTGTCTCTATCTTTCTCTCTCTCTATCTCTCTGTGTGTTTGTGTGTACACATGTGTGTATCATATGCATATGTGTGTTCTAATGAAATTGTCTTTGATATATGTGTGTGGAGCCCAGATGCCAACAGGTGACATTTGATATCTTCCTCTATCACTCTCACACTTATTTTATAGACAGTCTTTCAGTGAACCTGGAGTCCACCATTTTAGCTAGCCTGAGAGTGAGCACTGAGGAACTATCTACCCATGCCTGCCTGCCCTATTAGTCCCCCAGTGCTAGAGCTAAAGATGAGTACCAGGATATGTGACATTGTTACTTGAATACTGAGGATCCAAACTCAGATCCTTATGTTTGTACAAAAAACAAATTATCTGTTCAAGTATCTACTCAACTCTACGTTTGCTTTATGAAAACACTTTCTGAAATAATTGTAGCTGTCTTTGTTCTTAGTACCTTTTGCAGCCAGTCATTGGCATCACAGATAAATAAGATATTAATACCTTGAAATTAGTAAGTTTTTTTTATAAGAACAGGGGAACAATTCTTATTGAAAAAAAATGTATTTCCTAAAACAAAGGTGAAGAGTATCTTCATTCTCTTTTTTATTTTTGAGATCCTAACATGATTTACATCATTTCTTCCATTCCACTTCCTCCCTCCAAGTCTTCCCATATAACCCTCCCTGCTTTCTTTCAAACTCTTGGCCTCTTTCTATATTGTTATTACATATACAAATATGTATTAAAATGAATATATATTCCTAAATATACCCTGCTCAGTCTGTACTATGTTATTTTATGTACATTTTCAATGCTAACCATTTGGTATTGGATAACCAATTTGTGTGTTTGCTCTTCTCTAAGAAAAACTATTTCTCTCACTCTCAAAATTTCTTAGTTGCCCCTAATTTTTTTTCTGAAGGGTTGGGGCCTTGTGGTCTTACCTGCACCCACTTTACAAGTCTTTTATTGGTGTCCTTTTTGACCTCATTTTGGACAGTCATGTTGATGAGACTGTATGGATGGATGTAGCTTCTGATAATACTAAGGGACACAGTCTCACAGCAAACTCAGTGATCTTCTGGCTCTTAATATATTGTTATTGTCAATGTCTAATATCATTATTTGAATGTAACACTAGATAAATCATGATAAAAAAACTTAATAGGAATCAAAATCTGAAGAAGAGGATTAAATGATAATTTTAGTATATTCATATATATGCATTTATTCATATATTCACAGGTATAAGTACATATATACAATGGAATACTACTCAGCAGAGAAAAACAATGACATCATGAGGTTTGCAGGCAAATGGAGGGATCTAGAAAAAATCCTCCTGAGCGAGGTAACCCAGACTCAGAAAGACAAACATGGTATGTACCCACTCATAGGAGAATACTAGTTGTGGAACAAGGATGACTGGACGGCCACTCACAACACCAGGGAGGCTACCTGGAAAACAGGACCCCAAGAAAGACATGGGGATCGCCCAATGACGGAGAAATGGATGAGATCTACATGAACAGTCTGGATGCCCCAGGTGGAGCTCCGGGAGTCCAATTGGCGAGAAGGAGGAGGGTTTATGTGAGCAAGAGTTGTTGGGACCAGGGATGGATGGAATACAGAGACAAGTGGCCAAACGAATGGAAACACATGAACTGTGAACCAATGGCTGAGGGGCCCCCAACTGGATCAGGCCCTCGGAATGGGTGAGACAGCTGATTGGCTTGATCTGTTTAGGAGGCATCCAGGCAGTTGGACCGGGTCCTGTGCTCAGTACATGAATTGGCTGTTTGAAACCTGAGGCTTAGTAAAGACCCTTGGCCCAGCCTGGGAGGAGGGGACTAGACCTGCCTGGGCTGAGTCCACCAGGTTGATCTCAACCCTCGGTGGAATCTTTGCCCTGGAGGAGATGGAAATGGTGGGTGG
>CABHPR010120957.1:24028-35716 GCA_902168415.1 Peromyscus melanophrys
GGGGGATGTGGGTGGGGGGGAGGCGGGCGGGACGGGAGGAGGGAGAATGGGGGGAATCTATGGCTGATAGGTAAAGTTGAATTGTATATTAAAAAAATAAATAAATAAATCTTCAAAAAAAATAAATAAAAATAAAAATGTAAGAGCTAGTTAGTAATAAGCCTGAGCTATTGGCCAAACACTTGTAATTAATATTAAGACTCTGAGTGATTATTTGAGAGTGGCTGCAGGATAGGAAAACTCCACCTACAGTGGTGTACATAGTTTTTCTTCCCCTTGGACTGTCTTGCACTCATGTGATTCATTTTGCTGTGAGGGTAATATTTGTTTCTTAATAAAGATAGGTGCTTAGAAATATAGAAGGCCAAGTATGATCTTACATAAAAAGTTTTTAATTATGCTATATGGAGAAAAGAAATGTATCTTATAAGAATTTACCTTGGAATGAGCTTCAAAATTAATGAGAAATGAAAGAGGGAGGAAATGAACCCCTTACTGAATAAAAATCATTCTTTTTTGAGATCAAAATAAATAAATAAATAAATAAATAAGTATATGTTGAAATTAAATTATAGTTACATAAAATTCTTATAGATCAGGTGGAAAATGTGTAAATGATCTTTACTCATTTAAATGTAAGCACTAAAACTCTCTCTTGATGTGATTTTTTTTTATATTTTTTTCTCGGTGATCAAGGCATGTCATTTTTGGTTTTGATGGTGCTCCTCAAATCTCTGTCACAGGTAAAAACTAAAACAACAGAGTTTTACCTGGAGCAAACACTGAACATTTACAGAAGGGTAGTTTCATCACAACTAAAAGAAAATGCAATTATTTCATTTAATAAAGAAAAATATGTGAAATTAGTTCATTTTCATAGATTAACTTTTAAAGATATGACATGTGTTTAAACTATTCAATTTCTTTACTTAAAATTCATTTGAAAGTGTGAAATATACTTAAATGAAACTATTATATATAACATATATAAGACATACAAAGACACATTGCCATTCATTGCTGCAATCATTCTAGATGCTGAAGAATTTTAAAGTGAGCATTTTACTGTAATTTTAAAATATTTTTCAAATATATAAACAACTGAATATAACACTGTAAAATGAAAGACCTGCTTAATGTAGTAATTTTAATAGTGTACTTTGCTGTATTCAGTTATGTCTCAATGTGTGCTTGTGGTTATATGGACACTTCTGGAAGGGATTATAGAGTCAGAGCTGCGGTTATAGAGAGTTTTGAGCTGCTAGACATGAATGTTGAGAATCAAAACCATCCCCTACAAGAACTTGTATGTGGTTTTAACCAATGAGCCACCTTTCAGCCCATTTAGTCTTATTAAAATAGCTTAATTTTACTCTTAATCAAATTGTGGTATTTTATATATATCTGTATAAATGATAGGTTGGTCATGTACAATCTGGTTTCTTTGCCTATGTGTCCCAGGAATGTTCTTCCTTGACCTTGGGTCAATGAAATTACTTGGACAACAAACATCTAAACTAGTAGGTAGACACTAAGGTTATTTACTACAGAATGTAAAAGTCATTTAATTACCCCCAAAATGTGCAAGAATGTCTTTACCTCCCTCATCCATTGCAAATTCCCTAAATTTTAATCTTCTTGCAACATATTTACTGGTAATTAATTTACTTCACACTCATTCACTAGCATATATTGAATATTGTATTGTTTTTATTGATTTCTTTTCTCTTGGCTTGAATGCCGTTTCCCTCTATTAGTACTTTATATATAACTTATGGCCACATGATGCTCATCAAAAATAAAAATAAAAATTATTCATCAAAACATTATCCTGTGCCACCTATGGCTTGAGTTAACCCCAGCCTGTGTCCCTGTTTCACACCTTGTATATTGCACTACTTTGATTAGTCCCACCTGCCCTGATTTCAACACCCATCTAGGTTTGGCTTTTTTGGACATTCTATGTACAGGTTTAGTATATTTAGACTCCTTTATCCTAGGCTGCAGCTACAATATTTAACATGTAGGTCTATCCAAAAACCTGCAATCTGTTGCAGATATAGTCTCCTGAGTCACTGGAACTTCATCTGCCTTTGTCATCTTAAACCCTCAGACCTTGCTTCAGACATACAGCCTACACACCATCTTTGTGTGAGGTAGTTTAGAATGTTGTATCAGACTCACAACCAACAAAAGAACTCCACATGCTCAGGTCTCATTGCAGAAACAAAAACAAATGAATATGAAAGGAAAACAGTATATTTATTTCCAAATCTACCACTCCTATACAAATATTCTCCAAAAAATAGTACTTAGGTTCAACTCATCATACAGAACTTAAATGAACAATCATACATTTCATCAATAATACATGGGGTTTAAAGGAGACATGAACAAAAATGTCAATGAACATAAAGAATATAGCAATAAAGTGGTGGCCAAGGAAACTTAAGATTGAATTCAATGATCCAGATTATCCAGGATAATCCTCAACTAGTATAAACTCAAATTGCTTTTTTAGTATCTATTTTTAGAGCCACTGATAAATGAAGCTCTTACTGATCATCAACAAAAATTCCATTGGAAGCTGACAGAGATCATTGCAGAAAGCCACAGCTGTTCAAAATACAGACAATGGCTAATCTTAGGGTCTTCCATCCAAATGGATATATTTACAACATAATCTGTTAGCATAAGCATATAAGTCAACAATATGATTCCTTAATGAGACCTCAACAATGAGAACACCAGTTTGCATTCTATCATTGATGGGAAGAATCTCATAAGACCCAACTCCTAGATGAAGAGCTATAAGCAATTAACGATTGCTGAGAGTGGAAGAATCAATCTTCCCCAGGGTTGAACCCCTTACTTGACTATCCAAAAAAAAAGTCGTCAGTCCCAAAACATGCAAAACACATTCAATAAATGAACTTGTAGGGTTTAATTATATTGTGTATACTTAAAGAAAGAGAGGCCATGGATTGAGAAGAAACAGTGGGGACATAGGAGAAGATACAAGGTAAAAATATTACACATGTGTGAAATTGAAAACAAGGTTTAAAATTCTTATAAAATTATCCAAATGGTAAGAATGAAATAAGAAAGATTACACACCAGTGAAATTTGTGTTCTGTTGCCTTTGCCTCTGTTTCTTTTAATATTATATAAATATATATGTATATATGTATGCATGCCTGTGTGATCATTTGCAGTCAGAAATCTAATTTCAGTGTTGACATGTCTTGTCATATGTTAACAATGTTGTCCTTTTTACACATCTGCCAATAAAGGTAAATACATATACATTATGTGTATTGATACAACTTTTATAATTCATATTTATGACAATGCATATATGCATGTCTTAGGAATCTTATGTAGTCAGCCATCTGGAAACATAAATTTATACAATATTATAGTTGCAAATATACTGATTGCAATAAAAATTAATGCATTACTTGAATTAGTTTTCAATCTATTGTTTGAGACACAAAGAAAATAATGTGTATCACATTTATTTTAATATATGTGATTATCTATAACTGCAAAGATATCTTCTCTTTCCTTCCTGCTATCCTAGTTTCCATTTGCCCAGGGTTTATGGCTCTTTGTTGATTAAGGACAGATAAACTTCCAAGTGATACACATAAAGGAAAGCAAGACAGGCTGGAATCTGAGGAAAATATTTTGCCAAGCAGGGATTCAGAAATTCTTTTTGACCCATAGGTAGAATGCACTCCAGAGCTAAACTAAGAAATGTACTGCAAGGACTGCCATGTCCTGTGGGAATTAAGTATCAGAAAATGTTAAGCGAAGTCAGCAGCGATTCACACTATGACAGCAAGGTTGTGACTCTGAAAGCAAATTCTGTGTTAAGGTTCCACCTGTACACTTGTGCAGATAATCTGATGCATTGTATGAATTTACATTTATTTTATAAGTAGCTCTTAGAATAGTGGAATTACACAGACAACAAACCTTTTGAACTGTACTCCAAACAAGCTATAAAATTCGTCATTCTGAAGCCGTGCTGTGGTGGTGGAGGCAGAGCCAGGTGGATCTCTGTGAGTTTGAGGCCAGCCTGTGCTACAGAGTGAGTTCCAGGAAAGGCACAAAGCTACATAGAGAAACCCTGTCTTGAAAAACCAGAAAAAAAATCTGTCATTCTGAAGATTACTGTGTATATGTGTTTGTGTGTGTATGTGTAAATTATCAAAGTGGAACGTGTAGGGTCATTTAAATACAAGCAACAATGCCAGAAAAAAAATTAATACAGGTTATTTTACTTTTCCTAGTAAATTGTATTTAATTTATTCTGTTATAGTGAACCCAGGTCTCAGTTTAATATTATTTTTATTTCCAGACCTAAGTTTCCTGAGACATGTATATATGTAATATCATAATAATGAATTATGAAAGTTGTGCCAATAACCATAGTTTAGATATTTACTTTTATTGAAAAATATAAATTATAAATCTATATAAAATTATTTGAATAAATGTTATTATGTTATGCAGCACCAAAAACAATGAAGATTGTCATTAATATCTTAGTACATATATAGCTATGTAAATATATTTACATATTTATTATACATTCCCAAGTATACATATAACCATACTTGCATTGCATATAAGTAAACATGTATATAGATATATACATGCATGAACATATATGTACATATATGTATATAAAACAAATAATCTGTTTTGAATATTGGTCATTGTATCTATGATATCTTCCATGCAAAAATATACTGCTGGTCAGGTCATTTACATAAAAAGGAATAGGATTTCCATATAACCAATATATAAATTACTGTATCTTTTCAATAATTTTAGATTACTAATAATATTTATTATGTAAATATTATATAAATAGTTGTAATACTGATATTTTAGATAATTATAGGAAAGTTAATCTGTATTTTTTGAGTATCTTATATGAATATTTGGTCCTAACTATATAATATTATCCATGATATGGTTCAAAAAATTGCCAATATAGTTCTCAGATGTTGTGGAATATTATTTTAACTAGGCATACATGTTACATTTGTTTATATTGTAGAATGTTACTTTAACTATGTGAAGGTGTGTTGTATTTGTTTATGCTGCATTTGTTTAATGATGTAAGGATATCTTACATCTGTCCATGCTGCGTTTGTTTAATTATGAAAAGATGTGTTACACATGTTTCACCTTGCCTGCCTAAGGCACCTGATTCATCTAACAAAAAGCTGAACAGTCACCAACTAGGCAGGCAAAAGGATAAGCAGGGCTGGTGACCAGAGAGAAAAATAGGAGGAGAAATCCAGGCTAGAAAATAAAGAGAAAACGAGAGAAGGAGAAGAGCACGAGTGAGATGCTCAGGGCCAAAAGCCAGACAGCTGTCAGTCAGCCAGTCACAAGAGGCAGTGAAATTTAGGTATACAGAAAGAAAGGAAAGTAAAAAGCACCAAGGCTACAAGTAGATTAAACAGGATAATTTAAATTACAAGAGCTAGCCAGAAATGAGCCTATGCTAGGCTGAGCATTTAAAACTAAGAATAAGTCTCCTTGTCATGATTTGGAGCTAAGAGGGAAGGTGTATTATGTTTTGTGCCTGTGTGTGTGTGTGTGTGTGTGTGTGTGTGTGTGTGTGTGTGTGAATATAAGATTAAAAACAAGGGGGTGAAACTTTTTTAAAATTAGTATTTTTATCATTACATATGGAAAGCTTTCAGTTTCTTTCATTTAGAAACCAAAACATTTCTTTTAGTATTCAAATATACTTACTAATGTCAACTTTGCTAACATGATCATTGAAAGCATTTATTCATTTTGCTGTCTGCTCTGAAATGAGAAATTTAAGGAAATAGAATTATTAATTCTTACTTCCTAAGCAGACAATGACAAAACAATTCCCAACTCTGTGAGTATCATATAGTTCTAAAGTTAATATTAATTTCATTGACAGCTTTCTACATATAAGTAATAAATCGCACCTGTTTATTCCAGATGTGTGCTCCTATGTCTGAGTACGCATTCTAGAATATGAAGAAGCAAGGATACCTTATGCTAAGTACTACTTTTATATCATCATGACACACTATATAAATGTTAGATTCTGTTCTCACTGTACTATTTTTGAATAAATAATATAAACAATTGAAATATATTAGCTTATATCAATATATCAACATAACCTGTATACATATACTTCTATATTAACATATGTGGTTTTTAGTGCTTTATATGCACTGCTTTTTACTTTTTTGACTGATTTCAAATGAAAATATAATTACATTATATTTCCCCCTCCCTTTCTTCCCACAAACATCTTCTATGTCCTTTCTTTGCTTCCTCTCAAATTCACTGTCTTTCCTTCTGTAATTGCTACATACATTAATGCAAAGAAAACTGTTAACACACCTTTCTCAGTCGACTGAGTGTTCATATATATATATGTGTGTGTGTGTGTGTGTGTGTGTGTTGTGTGTGTGTGTGTGTGTGTGTGTGTGTGTGTGTGTGTGTCAGAACTAACCAATTGGTATTGAAAAGCTTTTTGTTGGTTGTTTGTTTTTACTGTTTACTCTTTGGCTCTTTTGGGGGTCCTGCCACCCAGCTCGCAAATAAAATATACAGAGACTTATTTCTTGTAACTGCCTGGTCTTGGCTTGGCTTATTTCTAGCTAGCTTTCTGTAACTTAAATTATCTCGTTTACCTTTTGCATCTGAGCTTTTCCTTTTCTTAACTCTGTGATCTTACATTCACTCTCACTTGCTAGCTGGCCCCTTCTTTTCTTGCTCCTTGATCTCTCTTACTTTTCGATCCCTCTTTCTCCTCCTATTGATTCTCTCTGCCTGCCAGCCCCTCTCATCCTTTCTCCTGCCTTGCTATTGGCCATTCAGGTCTTTATTCGACCAGTCAGGTGTTTTAGACAGGCAAAGTAACACAGCTTCACAGAGTTATGCAAAAGCAACATAAAAGAATACAGCACATCTTTGTATGATTAAAACAAGTGTTCCACAGCATAAACAAATGTAACGCATCTAAAAATAATTATTCTGCAACAAAAGCTGACTAAAGTCTCATCCATTTGAAAGACTAATTCTTTTCTCAACCTCTCTTAGTTATCTGCAGTTCTTTATTTAGTTATGATGTCCTGTGTTTAGTTATTTTCGTTTTCACATTAACGTATCATTGGTTTTATACTTTATATATATGTTTGCGTCTTGTTTAGGAAGCCATGTTGTTAAGGCAGTTTGTGCTAAACTTCTTTCTCATTTGCAGCAGATTAAATCTCACAACAGGTTTCCTGATCTTCTCTTTCTTACAATCAGTTCACTCCCTTTTCAGTGATAATTCAGTCTCATGTGAAACAGTTTTGTGGTAGACATATCCATTGGAGCTGTGAACCACATAATCAGTATCCAGAACTTTGATTTATTGCTTTACTCTGCGAATATGTCTATTACAAAGATAAGCCTCTTAGATGAAGAGTCAGATTTAAACTTATTTGTCAGGACAATGATAAGTATTTGGAATACAGTTAAGAATCCTATTGTCTTAGTAACCTGTGGTATGAGGTTTCCTTTAACACCCATAACTTTACTAGCCCTGGGAAGTATGATAGGTTACCATTGCAAAGGATATGTAATTACTTTTAAAAAGTTTAAACTTCGTTCAAAGGAAGAATGAGTTTATTGAGATTGCCTTAGTCACTGTTTTGTTGCTGTGGGGAGACAGTGTTTGCACAGCAACTATTATAAAGGAAAGAATTAATTTGAGGCTTGCCTACAGTTTCAGAGGTTTAGTTCATTATCCTCATGGCATGCAGCCAGACATTGTAGCTGAGCGTTCTACAACTAGATGTGAAGGCAGCAGGAAGAAGCTGGACCTGGCTTGGGCTTTTGAAACCTCAAAGCTCACCCCCAGTGACATAACTCCTCCAGCAAGACCACACCTACCCCAACAGTGCCATAACTCGTAACTCCCTCAAGTAGTGCCACTCCCTGTATTCAAATACATGACCCTATTAGTGGGGGTAGCATTCTTTTTCAAACCACCACAAGGACTTACTTAAAGGAGAACCTTTAGGATATTTATAGTTAAAAGAACCAGGTCTATTTTCAGTTATATTATAAGATGTTTACTATTGTAGATTGTTCACACTGGTATAGAATACAGGTTTTTATCATTGATGGATACTGAATAATAATGAAAACTTATTAAAAACTTACTCAGAACACTGATATGGAGATCCATAAAAATAGGCCCACCTCAAAAAATGAAAAAATCTTGCATGAAATAGATAAATGAATTAAATTTTTCATTTTCATTTACATTGGATTTAATGACTTTCTTGTTTTTCACATTATAAAGAAATGCAAGTATACATTAAAGTCTAGTGTACAATAAGAAAGATGCATAAAGCTAAAAATTATGATTTTAAAAATGTTTTCTAATATTTAGTAAAAGAACATTGTTTGAAAGGATCAATATACATGGCAGTTTTTGTAATGACCTTAAAGAAGAAATAGTAAAATCTCAACAACAACAAAACACACATACAAGAATTTATACACACACACATGAGAGAGAGAGAGAGAGAGAGAGAGAGAGAGAGAGAGAGAGAGAGAGGAGAAGAGAGACTCTATCTAATGAATATCAATGAATAAAATTTAATAAGTTGAGGAATCACATTCCTGCAAAGTGATTGTCTGTGTTCTTATTTAGGAAAGTATCTCTTTGGATGTATGTAGTAAGTGATGCTAAATCCCATTTTTTATTTATTTTTAAAATATGTCCTACTTTTAGAAATACTGTGAATATAATTGATTTCCATTTCTCATGCTTTGTATACATATACATTAAACTTTACAGTGACTCTTAATTATGGATGTCTATTTTTGTTTAATGCTACCAAACAAACAAACAAAAAGTCATGACCTGCATTATTCTTCTTTTAATGTAGCCTAAGTCTTGACAAGAAACGTTCTAAATAAAAATTAATACTCAATCTCTGAGAAAATGCAGTGATTGTTTTCTTTTATAAATTTATAACTTTACCATCATTTAGTCATAAAGGTACCTCTGGAAGGATCTCATCATACAAAAGAACAGATGAAAATGTTCTAAAAATTTTAGAGAAATTTAGACTGCATATGTGAATTTTAAAAAAATAAATAAAAATAAAATTTAGGTAAGCAACTCAGGGTCAAGATCCTACAGTATTATTATTTTAGTATAAATTTCATTGATTTTGAATTAAAAGTCAATTTGGGGTTTTTCTTTCACCTAAATTTATGACAAATATGTTAATGATAAAGTGATAAGCCTTTTACCTTAGCCTTTCAATACAATAAAGATTCATAAAGCATTACTTTTACCTTTAAAATTGGCTATATTTTGTATTTTCCAAATATTTAATCCTTCTCAATTCCACCTTCCTATCAGGATGCTTCATGAGCTGCTTTCGATCCTAATGATAGACTTGCATACATGTTGAGATGCTAATTAAAATGTCCATTATTTCCAATACAAGTGACAACTTGAAAGTTTCTCTTAAAGTTGTAAGACTGCCAGATCTATTTTATATTGTATGAAGTCGCTGGCAAGAAAACAAGAGCACTAATCATGAGAAAGAAGAGAGTTATCTTGAAAAATGAAGATATGACCAGGGACTTTGTTATCACTACAATATGTGACATCTATGCAACATTATTGTTTTCTGTACCACATAATGCTTTCAAAATGTCTGAATTACACAAGAAAATGAGAGCTGAGGAATGTGTAAACTCAGAACAGTTCATTGATTTCAGCATAAAAGCATCAACCATACGTTATGGAAAATACTATGTTTAGTTGAGAGACTGCTTTCAAGCCTTGCTACCTAAATTGGATACCTGAAACCCACATAGTAGAAAGGTTGAATGAACTCTCACAACTTGTATTCTGATCTCCACACACCTGATGTGTATGTAATTCACTCACTGTCTACAACACAAAATAAATAATAAATAAATCAATATTTTTAAGAGAAAGACAGAGGGAATCTAAAACCTGCTGTGTTACGGTAAATAGAAAACAGATAGGAATTGCAATTTGATTTTGTAAATCTTGACACAGTGAAGGTGGTTTAGAGACCAGCTGTACTATATTATATATTGTCAGCACACTATGTCATAAACAATGAACAAGTTTGTGTCTTTACATTATGTGAGAATTTATTGAATGAAACAATAAATGCTTAAGTAATGGTGATATTAACGGCAGCATATTGGCAAATGTTCTTGCTTTTCTTGATAACACTAACCAAGTTAATACAGGTCCATTATTCAAATCTTGATTATTAATATTAATTCTTAAAAATGCATTAAATATCACATGTTAAATATTTTTATCTGTCTATATTTTATATATCTCTCTATAGATAAATATGCATATATCTATGTTATATGATATATATTCTTGCAATGTATATGTAAAGGATTAAAAAGGAAAATATTTTCAAAGAGGCTTGTTAAGCCCACGTTGGGGAATTAGTAGGGATTTAAGACTCTATTGGAGCGTAACTAGGCTTGAAAAGGTGATGTTAGTGTGTTAACTGTGGGTCACAGATTTGTGAGTGGAACTTTAGAGTTTTGTGTAGCTGCAGAGATAAAAAACAACTGTTGAGACAAGAGGAAGAGAATGTGTTGAGACAAAGGAATAGGCACATGGATGAATTTCATATTTAAAGGTGGCCGGGAAGATGGGCATTTGAAAATTGAATAGTTCATGTCAACACCAGGGACCCATATGGCATGAGAGTTCTGTCCTTGTCAGTCTACACACACATATTTGCTGGTCAGATGATGTATCCATCACCATTGTAATGTCAATAGTCCACATTTCATATGTCTAGGTGAGTGAGTTACTCCCTCTCCTTGGTTTGATGTGTATGATAACTTCTTAGTCCTCTTTTTTTTTGTTTGATTTTCATATTCACAGATGCTCCTACAGTAGAAATTCACCCCACATTTATAGGATGACACTCTTTCTACTCCCAAGAGTTAAGTCATAGATCAGCCTATGCTCTGTGGATGGCTTTGGATGTTGTCTGGTGTCTACCTATGTGCAGATTTAACCTTATTCTTTAAAGTGGATTCAAAAGCTACTTGTAAAATCATATGCATTGGAAAAAGGCATGGTCTGGAAGAACATTGTTTCACATAATAAGAAATAACTTACAGTAGTTCACAATGTATTAAGAGCACAAAAGCTACAGAGCAGAGCCTACCCTATAAATCTCAGAACACCTCCACACCAAACTACAATATGATTTTTATCAGATGTTGCTGCTACTGTGCCACCTGCCTTCTCCCAATGATATGATTTATACTTTCTCACTTTTACAAATAACTCTTAAATAAAGTAGACTCAAATAATTTCATGTAGATTGCTTTATTTTGAAGTTCAATTGTAAAATAACTCTGAAGGGATAGAGAGGTGGAAGGAAAGATAATCTTTTGTTTGATTCTTGTTTCCTCAACTGCAACTTTATCCCTCAAAATGTGCTACTGAAACTTGTAAAAGTAGTTTACACCTCTCTGTACCCATTTTCAGTTCCCCACAATGAATTCATTAAGTTCTCATTGGAATTTGCATTTTTGTGTGTGTGTGTGTGTGTGTGTGTGTGTGTGTGTGTGTGTGTGTGT